>RJWM01045220.1:0-12900 GCA_004363535.1 Dasyprocta punctata | reverse complement strand
GTGTCACCCAAAAGTCAATTATTTCCACTGTGTCTCAGCTTTCAGTTTCCCATGCCCACTGGATGGGAAATTGTCCCCAGAACACTAGGCAAGGACATTACTCTCATATGTGTTCTCCTGGGTAGGCAAAATTCTGACATATCCTCTGACCCAGAGATGGGGTATGTGCTCCTCATCTAAAATGATTTCCCAGTCTTTAACATTAGCAAGCTCTCATTTTCCATGGGCTCAAATTGAAAGTTTTTAGCTATTGGATAGGAGGGAAAAGCTGAAATACTTCGGGACTAAAATCTTTTCAGAGTCTCTCCCTTTTTCTCTGATTTTTAGAAGAACCATGTCTCAAAAAAGTTGATTGAGCACAAGGGGACAGAAAAATGATCAGAAACGACATCAGAAAAATGAAATCTTGTTTTTTGTGCTCACAATGAGTTGCTGAGAGGATTTTTAACCTGATAAGAGAAGAATTGGGTATTCAAAAGCCAGCATTGCTTCTTCACAAGAGGAAGAGTCAACCTGAAAGGAAAGTGAGGCATACCAGGCTTGACATTCTCCTCCATGCTCATAGATCAGACCAGACTGTCTCAGTGAATTCTGTCCTCCCAGATTTAAGGTCAGCAGGCATGCTGTCACAAATAACTGGCTGAGAGAGTCCCAGATTTATAAAAGGCATTTGTATTTCATTTATCTGTCATAAAATTTAAAAAAAAATAATTTTACAGCATTTTACAAATTTACATTTTGGTTAGTGTTAAAGTCTACTAGGGAACATTCTAACATTACTCCTTTCTAGTGCTGCTTATCTAAGACAATAAGTATAACAGCCAAACAGGTCTAACTGGTCAAACTAGAAACACTAGTAAATTTGGCAACTAGTAAGTCTATTCACAAGACAGGAATACATGACCCTGCGAGTAAAAATAAAATATCTCTTGGAAGAAGCATCATAATCTTCCCATGTTCTCAACTTCAACTTGCCATCATTTAAAAAATACAAAGACAAACATAAAAAGACAAGGAATCAGCAACTGGCAAACAAAACAATTTTTGATTACCTAAATGAATCACAATCTAGAATCTATGAGACAAAAGCAAATTTTTACCTCTTGCTAATTATCTTGGTGGGACCTCCAAGAAGTTATAGCAAGAAAATATGTAACTCTCAACCTGCTAGATGTTAGATGAACTGAGTCCATGTTTCCGTAACTGGAAGAATGAATGATAATGAAAAATGGAGTTTTAACAGTATGAAAATTTATTGAGGAATAGGAATGGAGATAGAAATGGGGGACTATAAATAGCTCCTGAGTAACATAAGGAGTCCTGAAAGGATTGCCAGGAACCTACTTTCTGAAAAAGTTTTATAGAGCAAAATCATGAAGTGAGTATGACTTAAGTCAAAACTACAATCAACCAATGAGATTACAATTATACTTGCTTGCCTAATCTTCATCCAATAGTAGCAAAAGTATATGGATGACATCATTAAACTTGTTTAATAATCTATAATCTTAGTCTGCTTTTAGTCTTAGTGGTTTTAGTCTTAGTGGATAGGAGATGATGGCCCATCACTAATGAGACAATGGTTTATTTATATGGGATATCTCAAAAGGATGGTATCAGTAATCTAAAATTTCTGTTTCTCTCTTAGGAAAGTAGTTAAATCTGGTAATCATGACTAATCTTTTTGAGATGTGCCACTTCCCATAGTTTTGATGTATTTTCATTTTATATGCTGACTTCCTCTAGGGTTTATCCTACCTGACTGCTTATAATTATTTTTACCTAATTTAGCTGTCTATAATAGTATTTGATAATTTGCAAACAAAGGATATATTTGCATTCTTGAGTCTTTTTTAAGATGCTAATTCTTCAGTTTTTTAAGCAAAGTTTGTTGTTCTTTTTTTGTGGCAATGCATATTTCCAAGATTCTGGTATCCTTTGCTTTACATACATCAGTTGTACATCAATTAGTTGCTTGTATTAGTAAACACTTCAATATAATTTTGATACACAATTTCCACAGCAGTTTTATGCTTGTTTTCTATACCCCTACTTTTTCTGCATCAGGAGGTTTTACCCTTTATGACCTTAAAATCTGTTTTTCTTCAAAAAGTACTTTTAAATGTTCAAATTCCTTTTATTTGGTTATATTGACTCATATTTGTTACCAAGTTTTGATCAGAAAGTTAATACATTTTTCCCTCTGAAAATAGTGGAATCAAAAGCAAAACCAGGCACTAATTGAGCAGTGAAGGAGATTTCATTCTTAGCCAAAGTAAGAGATATGGACAGCTACAGTATACCTGTAACCTTACCTACTTACAGAACTGAGGATGAAAGATCACAATTTCTAAGGCAAGCTGTGCAGCCCAGCAAGATCTTGTCTCAAATTAGAAGGGACTGGGGCCTTGGCCTCCCTGGTTAAAAGAAAGTGGGAGATAAACTTACACATCAACCTCTTCCTGTTGGTCATCTCTCTATGTGGGAGAGCCAGAGGTTATAGATACAGGGTAGAAAAAATGAGCAGACATAACAGTAACAAAAGACTTCTTTCTGGTAAAGGGTGAAGATTTTTCAGGAATTCTGGTACCAACATTTTTTCTTTTCTTTTCTTTTCTGTTTTTTTTTTTTTTTTTTTTTTTTTGGTTATCATGGCAGTCATCATTTGTCATGACCTAGGTCAGGAGTCATTTAGCTTTAAATGAATTATAATGAATTTAGAGACTGTTTGGCTGTCTCTTTGGCAGCTGTCTTGGATCCAAGGAGTTTTGCCTAGTTCACCTGAAGACAGACCTCTGCTATACATAGTTCTCTTCTCAAAGATAAACAAGCTTAGAGAGTGGTAAAAATCCAGTTAAGTAGGAGGAGTACAGGACATGGTAACACATATATATATAAAACAAGCATTAAACTTTTTAATTCACTTAAAAATAATAAATGTGTTGTGTGTTAATGGAAGTAACATTTTCATAAACATTTTCTAAAACACAGCTGGTAAGAAGCATTTTCTTCCCAGAGCATGAAAATCTCTCTAATACACAGCTTAAGAGAATAGAGTTGGATTTTCAAGTTTGAATAGCCTTAGTCTTTTGTGATATGCTGACTTGAAGTATAGGAAAAATATCAAGACTCACATGGATAAATAGAAATTGTAGAAGTACTTTTATGGTTGCATTTTCAGATAGTTGTGGCATGATCGTGACATAGAGACCACTGTACGAAAGGAAAACTAGCAAAATTTTTTACCAAATAAGTAACAATTTTTTGAAGTTTTGTTTTGCAATGTAGAATTGAAAACTAGTGAAAAAAAATGAATTTTCTTAAAGTCCATTGGTCTATTTTACTCATGGAATAAATTATTTAATGATATATTGTTATTTTAAAAGTATAGTTTCACTCTGTTAAGCAGTAATTTTTAATGTTGGCATATTTTATTATATAGTATCAAGTATTATACTCAAGATTACTGACATCATGAGAAAAAAATTAAATAAAAATGAAATAAAGGGTATACATATTTGTAAGTTTTATTCTTGATTTAAGTCTTGAAAATTTCATAAGCAAAAACTACTTTCATTTCTTTTCCTTAAGATGAGCAACTTACTAAAGTTATCTTTGAGAAACTGCTTGATAAATGGCCAAATCATGACTTGTAGGTTTGTCAGTTGGTCATTGGAATGAAAATTATTTTCTTTGAAAAAAATCTTCTAATTTGGCCTAGAACTCGTAATTACATAAGAACTGTTTTGGGGAAGCAATCACTGCCCCTCAGTATAAGAACAAATACAAATTTTAAAAATGAAGATTAATTCTCTCTTTTGGAAATAAGGAAAGTGACTTCTTCCTCTCTGCTTTCTATTAGAGCATTTACTTAGAAACATTGTAGCTATAAGTTCCTTCTAATTGGCTCCAAGAAATATTAAATCTCTTTACAAGTTAAACAACAGTCAGCTTCACAAATCAGGAAGATTTCTCTCAGGCACTGGAAAATCTTCTCTTCTGGATGCAAATAACCAAGGAAGATAGCATCAGTTTCTAGGAGACAATCTGTGAATAAAATGGAAATTTAACAAGTCTAATTGTCTTGTTCTCAACTGCAAAGCTACTTTCTGTCATAAAAAATGGAAGCGATTTTTCTATTGTGCAAAATCAGTCTCACTAACGTAGGTGGTCATCCAAATCACCAGATGAATTTAGGATAAACTATAAGTAACAAATGGTGCTGTCAACTCATCTCACTTGGGCATTTATTTAAGAACAAGGATATAGCAGGTTGAAGTGCTAGACTATAGAAAAAGATGATAATTTTTCTACCTTTGCAGTATCCAAGGGGATTGTTTATGTTATGCATGTCTTTTGCAATTAATACTTATTCAACAGTAAATCAGTTCCTCTATTGTTATCATAAAGAGCTTTTCTGAGTTGGGAGAAAATTTCATTTTTTATTCTATTTCCCCAATGTATATAGGCTTGTTTTAGGTGTAATTCCTGTTTTGTCACACAAGATATTAAAACTGTGCGACTTCAAGATTCAAGATTTAATTACATCAGTGATCTTAAAGCTTTATCAAGGGCAACCTTAATTAAAGTTCTCTTTGTTTATTCTTCTGAAAGCACTTGACAATGAAGAATTCAATGACTACTAACCCAGTTCTAGACAGACCTCTGTTTCATGCTAAAGTACAGAAACTTTATGCACCATTAGTTTTGTATCAGGAGTAAAAATATAAATACAGTGAAAATACAAATAACATCTTAGTATTATGAAAGACATAGTTTAGTAGAGAATTCTTGGAAGAACCGCAGTATCCTCAGAGGTTGCTAGACTCTACTTAAAATTTTGGAAGCCTCTGAATCCTATTTATGTTTGAAGGGAACTCAAAAGAGTCAGTTCTTATGAGCTCACTGAAACTGGTGCTTCGTCCCCACACTCTTAATTTGACCACTAGTGAGAGATGATTTCAATCTTTCTGAAATTTTAAGTCAGGTAAGGCTGTAATGTTAATTGGATCAACATTTCAAGGACAAATATCTAGGGATTTTTAAATTCTAAAGCACAGTTTTATTTGTTTTTGAATTTTAATTTTTATTAGAAAATGTTTGCAGTACACAGTGTTTGTATTTATGCATCATGGAGAGTTAGTGCATGTACATAACACATCCTAATTCTTTTTATGTCCCTTTCCTTTCTCCTTACGCTTCCCTTCAACTCTCTCTCCCCTTTCAATTTGCAAAGCACCCCCTCGCTCCCTGTTTTCTATTATCTACTTTTATTTTTGTGCATAACTTATGAAAGAAAATGAATTACAAAGATTAGTTCCTTTTAGAATGAATTGAAATCTGCTTCCTTATAATCAAAATTACCAATTGCTACTGGTCTTGCACTTAAATATTTACAGATATTTATCCAGCACTTCTCCATATTCTCCATATTCTTAATATATAAACATTTAAATATGTATATACTCTAAGTTTCCATCAGTTAAGTCTCTAGTTTTTTTGCGTATGTTTCTGTGTGTGATACTGGGATAGAACCCGAGGTCTTTGCACTGAGTTACAACCACATCCCACAGCCTCCATTTTTTTAAATTTAAATTTTATTTTGTTAGTACATGTTTTCAATGCACAAAGTTTGCATTCATCTTAAGGAGTAGTTACATGAACATAACACAGCTTGATTCATATTCCCCTTCTCTTTCCCATTTACCTCCCTCCCTCTGTCTCTAGATTCTCATTCCTCATCCTCATATTGTTATTTCTAATTGTTTTTATCTCATGTTTATGACACAATTTTTACATTCATTGTGGGTATTTGGTCATAGTTTTAGAGTTCACTCTTTAGTTTTATCTACCTTAATTAGTTTTTCAAAATTTCTGGAATTCCTCTATTTTTTTATACTTCTTGCAATACAGTAATTTTTCTTCCCTGCAGTCAACTGTTTCTTGTGATACCTTGTGTATTACACCTGTTAGCAGTCAAAGATACAGCTGGCCTCTGTGTACTCATTCTGCACTGAAGTGTGTTAGGTATATTAACTTGTTGAGTGCTACAGGTGACTAATGATTTTACCACATATTTGGAAACTAACATAAAATGATATAGTTTCCACATTTAAAATTTAATTTGTTCAACACTAAAAAAATAAGAAAATCTGACAATTCAGGGTGTTTGAATTGTATCCATGATTTTCAGTCGATATCAATTTCTATAAAAGCGAGGTGCCGTTATTCTGCAAAATAATTATCAACCCAGCATGCTAGGCAACTTCACATTCTATGACAAACTTATAGCTTTCATGAATGTGACAGAGAAAGTGATATTTGAAGGTGTAACATGGACAATTAAATGCTCCATTCAAGAGGTGATACATACTGTGAGTTCATAACCCATCGACCAGAATAAATCTAAACCATAATCCCATATGTGAATTGTAGGGAAGTTGAGGAACCAGATATGTAGTTAGAAGGTATTTAAGCACCTGACTTTTTCTTCCAATAATAATAAAGAGCAACTGATGCAACCTTGGTAACATCACTATTTAAAAACATTTCAATAAAGTGACTAACTTCTAAAGCTCATGAAAAAGGGCAAAAATTATATATTATGTTATTATTGTTAATAATATTTACATTTTTCTGAAATTTTTATGAGAATTATTGTTTCCATTATAATAACATTAATGGAGTTGTTTCCCTGATCTCAAATTTATAGCTATTAACTATTCCCTAAGAGTACTGAAATGTGTCATATTTAGAACATTTTTGTGATTCTAAAGAGATAAGAGCTAAATACATTTAATACCATCTTAAAAAGTTTCTGTGTATGAGTTTAAAAACTCACTATAGCGTAAATAAGATCCAAAATGTACAATAATTATTAGGAAAGTGAAAAGAGAAGAAACTGCTCAAAAGGAAAGAATAACTGGGATGGAGGAAAGGAGAAAAGAAAGAAAAGAAAAAATTATATATAAAAACTACATGTCTGGCTCCTCAACTTTCCTACAATTCATATATGTATTTATATATGGATGTACACAAGATAGATAATCATACTACTAATCTCTGTTGGTTTATCAAAAAGAATATTTTGTGGCTTCAGTGTTTGATCATTTATTCATGCCTGTATTTTGTAATCTGAGCAACTACTTTGCAGATAGCAATACACCATATACTAACCGTTGTTAATCTATTATTTTTGTTTTGAAATTCTGTATGATTTTTATTCTTTTTTTGTTTTAAAACAAATATATATAATATCTTAAAAAAACAAAAATAACTCACTATAGTAACAGACTGAAAATCATTTTTGAAGGATATGTTATGATTTATTCAAGCAGTACCTTAAAGAGTGTTTCAAATTTAATTAAATATTTACTCTTGCAGTTAAAGTACTGAAGCAGCATTGTAAATCCATACATTATAGATTTAGCCCTGAATCCTAGAAGAAGCTCCCGCTGTTTAATGCAAATTTCAGCCTGAAGATAGCTATTACATAGATTATTTGATAAAGATACTTCAGTCATTTATAAACTTACTGACTATAAAAGCAGATCTCATGACCTCTTAGTAATCGAGACCATTTTCCACTTTAAGTCATTGCATTGCAATCTTCAGGAAAACATACCAATAAGGGTGTGTATTTATTCATTCATTCACTTATTGGTTAGGGGAATTCAATTATGGAAGCGAAGAAATTTTCCATGTTACCTGTTAACTGGAAAATCAGGGAAGCTTGGATGCCATTCATTGTGTCTGGGCAGGGGAGCGCAGAGCTCAGAGGGCAGGAGACAAATGTCCCAAATGAAGAAGAGAGATTTGCATCCTTCCCCCTTTCACTCTAGTCAGGCTGTGAATGTAGTGAACCGTGCTAAGCCACATTGCAGAGGATGATCATTACACGGTAGGTTGATTTGAGTTCTCATCTCTTTCAGGAGCACCTTCACATATAGACCAGAAACTCAGCCCTGCCTATTCAGGGATCCCTTAGCCCAATAGTACTGATACATAAAACTAAATATCACAGTTTTATGTAATAAAAGAAGCATATAAAATTGGTTGTAGCAATGGATTTTATCTGTTTCTACATACACAAAATAGCATTACCAATGATAATATTATTAAATAAACTAATTTCAAATTATTTTTATTTAAGGTGCTTTGAAAATCTGGGAGATAGTGGGAGCAAAATATATTGTCATGTTTTAAGAAAGTTGAATTTCCATATATTTTTCAATCTTGTCACTTACTTGATGATAATCGTATTACAACATAAAATAAGAAATATTACAGTGCCTAGTTAATCTTGCAGCAATAAGAGGATATATTCATCCAACAAACCATGAATAAAAATAGTTAACAAAAAGTGCCATGTTGCTAAACAATACAGAATACATTTTATGTCATTTTGTAAAAGTATTAAGCATAAAAATTATTTGTGTCAAATTTGCATTGGGTTATATATTCCATGTAAACTAATATGGATTCAAAGTATATAGAAGGATGTATACAAGTCATACATAAATAGTATACCATTTAATATAAGAAGTTTGAACACCCATTTGGGTTTTTGGAAAATCCCTCACTGGTACTGAGCAATGACTAATTTATGTAGCTCCTCTCACAAGGAGTTGAAATGTAATTCTCTACTTCCTAAGAATAGCCAATGTATATTGACTTCCTTTAAAAAATTGCAGCATGCAAGAGGGTAGGTGGTTATTTTATCATGCAGAAACCTGATAAATATCCCCTCAGTCAAGTGATCAAGGTTGACACGTGTCTTAGGTACTTTTCACTCGCTGCTGAGACAAAACACCTGACACCCAAAATTAGGAAGGAAGGGTTTATTTATCTTACAGTTTTTGGAGGTTTCAGTCCACAGTCAGTTGGTTCCAAGGCAGAGTGGCATGGCACTGAGGCAACACTCCAAGGTAGCAGTCAGAGCAAAAAGCAGACAGAGTAAAAGGGGGCAGAGCAATCCTCTTCACCTCCCTTATATTGTACACAGGACACCCCCACGACCACCAGGGTGCTGTAGCATTCGCAAATCTCCTTGCCTTCCTTTGCACAGGGTGAGGATGTTTACAAAATAAGAACCCTGGCTCCCTGCTGAGTCAGTTAAACTTCTGACCTTCTCAAATTGACACAATGAACAGGTAACTGCTTGTGCCCTATACCCCAGGATGTAGAGCTGCTGAGTTACATAATTAAGCTTCTAGACTTCTCAAGTTGACACAATGTATAAACCATAATAACATGCAAGGTATCTTACTGGCTTATTGACTTCTTGCTTCTGTTGTCATCCTGTCAAAAACCCATGAGCATCATATAAACATGGAGAAAACCTCAAACAAATCAAACGCTGGACATCCAACAAAGCAACAGGCTAATTCTCCTCAAAAGCTTAAGATCATCATAAACAAGGAAAGCCTTTGCGGTATTATATCCGGAAAATACCTAGAAAATGTTGGGATTTCATTCAATGTGGATGTGACTATAAAACAGAGAAGAGTTGACATCAGAGAAAAAAAATCTAATGAAATCCAAGTAAAATACAGAATTTCATTAAAAGCCCACACGAAGCCCCAAATTAACTGGAAATTTCCATGAGTGGCATGAGGCCTTTTAATTTAAAAGAAGAAACCTCTTTATTTGATGAAGCAAACTGTGCCTCATATCATTGAATGTTCTAAAAATCATGAAAATTTGAAACAGAAACTGGAAAACTTTTTATGAGATAATTTTATTAGAGCTTGAATGTGTCTTTGTATTTTTTTAACAGCTATTTCCCTTTGTAAAATCACAATGTAACTTAAATTTAAGAAATATGCATGTTTATTTTCCTTTTCAACATAATCACTTATGAAGTAAGGGTTGTTCTAGATTTGTCCTTCATCAACGTTTATGCCAGACATACTAGGATGACAAAAAATGCCAGAAGAATACATAAGACAGAATTTTAAATATTGAGAAAGTGATTGCCAAAAATAATCACTGCGCTATTGTACCTGAAATATTTTTGTATTTCGCAAAGCTGGCAAAAAAATTATTTCAAAGAATATGATCATTTTTTTATGATCTTCAGTTTCTATTATTTGTAATTTCCTAGTTCAACTGATAGTTTTTTCCATATTTTCTATTTGTCACTTTAAATGGATGTTGGTAGTGGACTATAGATTTCAATTGATTTTAAATTATTACCAAGTTTCTACATTTTATTTTTCAGCAGTATCACTCAGAAAGAATAGATTAAATGTCAATGAAAGACAATGAAAACTAAAGAAGTTTCTTAATATAAAAGAATAAGATTAATATGGGTTGTCTATCTCATTCAATGATATATTATCTAGTTATGAGCCTTTTTTTAACTCAAATTTGGGCAGGTATAAACTTGACCATAAACTCTGTACTATGAAAATGAGAGAGGAAATGGTGTCCCTGAAAACAAATATATATTTCACATGCCTTGCAATGGCTTATGAATAACTTACCCATCAAACCACATTGCCAATCCATTTACTTTTTCCTTTATCACTGTACTGTGTTAAGGATGTTACATTTTAATTGTATACCTTTATTCTGCATTTTTTACTACATACTGATAGAAATGCTTTCACTGGCTTTTTAAAAATTATTTTACAGGCACTTAATTCAGTGGGCTAGAAAGACTAAATGCATGCAACTTACTGAGTTATAGAAATGATTAATTTGATAAATGCCACAAATTAATGCCTAAATAATAATCTGATTCTGCTTTTTTATTCAAATAAATAGCTAAATAGAGAATACAAATTGTAAGTACATGTAATTGTATTTTTACATAGAATACTGAGGTTGAAAACACAATCTTCAGTGATACGGAATGAAAATTTGATCTTATTTAAGGCACTCTACAACTGGATCTGAGTTTCATACACCAAGTAAGTGAAAATTAGTATGTCCAAAAACATTCATGAGTAATAAATAGGAAAATATGTCATTCATGGAAATTGATTTCAATAAAATGGAGACATCATATGTATAAATAATGTTACTTCAAAGGAAAGGTGTAATTGTTCCTGTCCCTAAATACCAACTGGGGAAGAAATAAATTTAGGAACTTATATAACAGGACACGTGGTTCACATGAATTAGAGTTTTAAATACTAAAAGTAACAAAGGGAAGTTTTTAAAAAAATATCAAGGAGTATCCCCAAATAACAATATATTTGGGAGTAACTTTTGTAAATCATTAAAGCAAAAATCTCAGATGTTCTAAAAACATATGGATAACCATATTATGTAAAAATTTAATGCTTTTAAATATGAATCTGTCTAGACTGTAGAAAACATTTAAAATATTGATGAGAGTTAATACCTATAATTATATGAAGGTTTTTCAAACTCATAGAAGAAGAGATATGGTAAGAGATTATTACCAAATTGATACAGCTTGCTTATGAAGTGTACAGTTGGATCTTTTTATTTGAAAATGGACATTAAACTGCTGCAAGCTACTTGTTAAAAAGATTATCCGTTCAACTTTAAAGTAGTTTAGTGTCTTGTTACAAAGTTTGTTGGCCAAAGTCAGATCTGTACATTGACCAATATGTTCATGCTCGTATCACAGTGTAGATTCAGAATTTGTTTATGCTTTGGAATTACACAGTTAAAGATTTAAATGTTTATTTTTTTCACAATTGTTTTATTGTAGATTATTTGCTATTCCAGAGATATTTCTAAATCAGCGTATCAATTCCTAAAACAAGAAAGCCAACAACAACAACAACAACAACAAAAAGAAACAAAGAAACAAAAACAGTAACCCAGGTTCTGCTGCTTTGGCTAGGATTAAGTGAAAGCAGTAGGTCAGTTTGAGTAAAAGAACATCATTTTGACTATATTTATCACCCTATTCTATAAACAGGCATTTTTTCCTTTCCAATTGTTATGACAATTTTTTCTTATTCTCTTTGCACTTCTGTCAAGAACTTTGCTTTATTGTGTTCTTAGAGTGATGACAGGTTGAAGCAGTCAGTTTGCCAACAAACATCATATAAGGTTAAATGGAAGTTTTGAGTGGATGATTTTAGCAGCTAAGACAGTTTCCTATTATTAAATTTACTGATTTTTGAGTTATGCATTGACACTGAATTTGTCAATTTATTTTCCTCTACTGTTTGATAATCATGCTTTAAAAAATTATCTAGCCAATATTAATTGAATGTTTTGCCTTTTAAATGTTGATTTAGGCTTACATTCCTGGGTTATATCAAAGTATTTTTATCCTCTTTACATATATGATAAACTTTTTAAGATTTGAAATATTTTTATTTGTACATGTCAGCAGTACATATGATTATACTCATCATGGGAAGTTGGTACCTGCACATAGTGCATCCTAGTTCTTGATATTTTTCATTCCCCTCCCTTCATTTCTTGGTCCCCTTCCAATTCGCAAAAGATTGATGAGCTTTCTTTTCTAAGATTTTATAAAGTATTGTAACATCAGATTTCTAATGGATATCGATTTGAAGTTTCATGGCTTTTTAACCAGTATATGCTGAATTCATAAAATTACACGGACAGTGTCTTGTTATTTAGTTTTCTGAATTTTTGAAGCAAAACATTATCCATATGTAGTAACAAAAAGGGCATGGTAATGTCTAAATGAATTTTTACATAACTAATAATAGAATTTCAAAATAAAGAACCGAAGAAATGAAATGATCTTGTAAACAAACTTTAATAAAATGGAAAATGAAAAGCAAATATATAGGCATAAATGAAGACAGTGCTGTTTTCTTTTCAAAAGAATATTATAAAATTCTAGCCCCAGACCAAGCAAATAGATGAGAGAGAGAGAGAGGAAGACAGAGAGAGAGAGAGAGAGAGAGAGAGAGAGAGAGAGAGAGAGAGAGAGAG
>RJWM01045219.1:0-12899 GCA_004363535.1 Dasyprocta punctata | reverse complement strand
AAAAAGACAAAAAAAAAATTAATTCATAAAAATGGGTGATGGGTAGATTTGGCTCACAGGTTTCATCTGCAAATTCAGAACTACAATAAAACATTTTCTTGACTCATTATAACAAAGACCCCACTAAACCAAAAAAATTCACAATGCAGGCAGATTTTGAGTCCTGCTAAGACAGAAGAATGGAAGAAAACCATGGTTTCTGTAGATTCATATGAAAAAGTATGGCAACAAGGCTAAGGGGTTTGTTATGGTTTATATTCCTGTGGCCCTGCCAAGTCTCGTGTAATCATGAATGTGCCTGAGTCTAGCATTCGTGATTGGTTTGTTGTCTGGCACTGGAGTTGGTGGTGTGAGTGTGGCACTGCCCAGGGGTGGAATTGACATACAATGTAAGGGCGGGAAGAAGGCGTGTTTTTGCTCTCTTGCCAGTTTGTGCCTTGCTGTTTGCAGCAGCCATGGACAGCTGCCCTCCAGCCATGCCACCCTGCCTTGCAGCCAACTGAGAATGGACTGAAATCTCCAATATTGTAAGAAATAAACCTTTCCTTCCTTAATTTTGAGCATCAGGTATTTCATCTCAGCAATGAGAGAAAAGTAACCATGACAGAATTTGGTACCAGGAGTGGAGTTGTTACTATGACTAAACCTGACCATGTGGTTCAAGAGACTTTGGAAATGGCTTGTGGGAACAGCTTAGAAAGGTTTGGAGATACTGCATGAATACATAGAGCTGGAACAGCTTAGGCCATTCTGTAGGGGAGACTCTGGTCAGAGCTCAGAAGACCAGAAGGCCGATAGAAAGCCTGCTGGTAAAGACCAGGCTTGGGAGGTTTCTGCTTGGAAGAAGGACTGCATTGGTTGTTGGGCTCCACATGATGCATGTTACAGCTTGGCAGAAAGTTTGTCTGCATTCTTCCCCTATCCAGAGCCTTTGCCTGAGACTGAGATTAAGGGCAATGGACTCATTAATCTGGCAAAAGAAATTTCAAGGCAGTCAAATGTTGAAGCAGTGGCATGGCTATGTTGGGGGCTTTTAGCCAGATTTATATTGTAAATCAAGAGCAAAGAGTCCAGCAGGATGATTTAAAATGTTGTGAGTTTGGCCAGAAAGTTATGGACTGTAAAGATAGAGCTGAGCCCCCCATTGCTGAGAAGGAACAAAGAAATAAAAAAGATGGCCTGGGGCCATCCCAGGAAGCAGCAGGTTTCCACCCTTTGCAGCCTCAGAACTGCAAAAGTAAAAGAGTTTGCTCAGAGGAAAAAGCTGCAGAGTGCCACATTTCAGAGTGGTGACGGAGGCCACTGGAGGCTCCAAAATGGCGGTGGCTGCACCAGATTCCAGAATGGTGGCAACACAGAGAATCTGTTCCTCATAATCAGGTTCAGAGAGCTCAGTGATCCAAGCACTCAACCCCTACAGCCAAGAGAGAGGAAAGCCTGGCTACTGTGCCAGCTGGCAGCAGACCTTCATGGCATCTACATGGTGCTGGTTTTAAGTGCAAGGAAAATGCACGAGTTCTGAGGTTAAGGCAGCTTCCACCCCAATTTCAGAAGGCCTAAGGGCGGGAGTTTGGCTCAGTGGCTTAAGTGCCTGTCTGGCAGACTTGAGGTTGTGAGTTCAATCCCAGTGCCACAAAAAAAAAAAAAAAAAAAAAAAAAAAGAAGGCCTGGGAGCCAAGCAATGTGCCCCTGAGAGGGCAGTATGTAAAGATGTAAGGGTGAAGCCAAAAGTGCAGTGGAGAACCCAGAAGTTTAAAAAAACCAGGAATGTGGATCATCCAAAGAAAACTGCAAAAACTGAGTGGAATGGGCTTAAGAGAAAAGCTGTAGGAACTGGAACCCCTGGAAGTGCTGTGGGGGTGTAGTCACTCAAACCCTTTGGAGCTCACAGTTTGCCACAGATTGTTTCAGATGCTGAGTGTAGAGCTTCAGGACTCAACGTTTGTCTGCTGGATTTCAGACTTGCTTTGGCTCTAATGCTTTGTATTCCGCTGTGTGTAATTTTTGGAAAGGTAATGTTTATCTTGTGCCTTCGCATTTGGGAAGTGTTTAACTTGTTTTCATTTGTACTGGGGTTTACAATTAAGAGTTTACCATAGATCTCAGAGGAGACTTGGGACTTGGACTTTTCAGCAATGCTGAAACTGTTAGGACTTTGGCAACTCTTGGAGATGGACTAAATGCCTTTTGTATAAAGGATGCACATGAGTCTTTGGGGGGCCAGGGGTGAAATGTTATGGTTCATATTCCTATGGCCCCACCAAGTCTCGTGTAATCATGGCATGGATGTGGCTGAGTCTAGAATTCATGATTGGTTTGTTGTCTGGCACTGGGATTAGTGATGTGAGTGTTGTACCCACCCAGGGGTGGAGCTGACATACAGTGGAAGGGTGGGAAGAAAACATGTCTTCTCTCTCTTGCGTGGTTTGCACTTTGCTGTTTGGGGCCTCCATGAATGGCTGGCCCTCAGCCATGCCACCCTGCCTTGCAACCAGCTGAGTATGGACTGACACCCCCAAGAACTGTAAAAAACAAACCTTCCCTTCCCTAATTTTGGGTGTCAGGTATTTGGTCTCAGCAATGAGAAAAAAATAACTAAGACAAAGTTCAAGTTGATCAGCCAGAAGCAATTATCTGCTAGAATGAGAATCAGTTCTCTTTAGTGGACAGTGACAGAATTCATTGTCTCTACATTGTATTAACCATGATATCTATTGCTTAATCAAAAATTACATACAAATAAACAGGGAAACATGGTCCATGAACAAAACATCCCTCAGAAGTTGGACTTTGTGGCCAAATTTTTTTCTTCATTTATATGATTTTTTAAAAATTCATTTTATTTCAAAGAGAAGAACAAAACAAAACAAGCAAACAAACAAAAAAAATTCAAAGCATGTCAATCAGGGGGCAACAATGGTACATACATTGTGCATTGTCGTCCCAAAATCATTCACCAAGAGCACAAGACATCTGCATTCAACTGTCTGAACAATATCAGCACAAATCTTTCTCTTCAATGAACTCAGAGAAATCAGTAATATAACTATCTTAACTATATTTTATATACATATATATATATACATATACATATGTTGTTTCTTTCAACTTCTCACACTAGTGAGACAATATGATGTTTGAACACGTGTGTCCTATTTATTTCACTTATGAGTATGGTCTCAAATTGTATCCATTTACCTATAAAAGTCTCCAGTTTATCCTTCTTTATGCCTGAGTAGTACTCCATTGTATAAAAATACCACATCTTTTTTATCCATTCCTCAATCAATGGGTATTTAGGTTGTTTCCAAGATCTAGCTATTACAAATTGTGCTGCTGTAAACATGGGTGCACATATATTGCTGTGGTATAATGTTTTTAATTCTGAGGGGGTTCCAAGAAGGGGAATAGCTGGGTCGAATGGGACCTCTAGTCCTAGTGTTTTGAGGACTCTCCACACTGACTTCCACAATGGTTGCACCAGTCTACACACCCACCAACAGTGCAGAAGAGTTCCTTTTTCCTCACGGCCCCTCCGACACTTGTTATTGGTTGATTTCTTGATAATAATCATTCTTTCCAGGATGAGGTGGAATCTCAGTGTTGTTTTAATTTGCATCTCTCAAATGACCAGTGATGCTGAACGTTTTTTCACATATTTATTTGCTGTTTGTATTTCTTAATCTGAGAAGTATGTATTCACCTCAGATGTGTGGACAAATATTTAAAGCAGCTATTATAAATATAAATATATTTTAAAAGAAAACATTTAATGATTTAAAAGAAAATGTGGTCTTAAAGAGTGAAATGGGCGGACTGGAGATGTAACCTAGCGGTAGATCATTTGCCTAGTATGTGCAAAGCCCTAGGTTCAATTCCCAGCACTGAAAAAAAAAGAAGAAGATAAAAAAAAGAGTGAAATGGTAGGCAAGGTACAAAATTAACACACATATAATGAACCCACTGAGAAAGAGATCAGGGAAACAATTCTATTCACAATAGCTTAAAAAAATTAAATACCTATGAATCAACCTAACTAAAGAGGTGAAAGACCTTTACAATGAAAACTGCAAAATGCTGAAAAACGAAATTGAAGAAGACAGAAAATAGAAAGACCTCCCTTGTTCATGGATCATAGAAGAAGTAATATTGGGAAAATAGTCATATTACCAAAGTGATCTACAGGTTCAGTGTCATCTATATTAAAATACCAAGAACATTCTTCACAGAACTAGAAAACACAATCCTAAAATTCATATTAAATCTAAAATGACTCAGAGGGAACAGGAATATAGCTCAGTGACACGGCACCTGCCTGGAAAGCACAAGGACCTGAGTTCGATTCCTAGTATCAAAACAAAAACAAAACCAAAAGCGAATCAGAATTGCCAAAGCAATCCTGAGAAAAAAGAAGTAAGGCTGGAGGAATCACAATATGGGGTTTCTAGTTATACCACGTAGCTATAGTAACAAAAAACCCCACATAGTACTGGCACAAAAACAGGCAAGTAGATCAATGATACAGACAAAAAGATACAGAAACAAACCCATGTACCTATAGCCATCTGATTTTTGACAGAGGCCAAAAGCATTCACTAGAGGAAAACAACAGCCTCTTTAATAAACAATTTAGCAAGCCAGGGATATAGCTAAGCGGTACAGTGCCTGCATGGGAAGCACAGGTCCTGAGTTTGATTGCCAGTAGAAAAAAAAATAGTTTGGGAAAACTAGATGTCCACATGCAGAATGTTGAAACTGGATCTCTATCTCTTATCCTTTTCTAAAATCGAAATGTGTCACAGGCCTGGATATAAATCCAGAAACTCTGAAATTGCTGGAAGATAACATAGCAAAAATACTTGAAGCTATCAATACAGGCAAAGACTTTCTGAGGACTGCATTAGTGCAGAAAGTAACATCAAGAATCAACAAATAGAGAGCCGGGGATATAGAATAGAGCTATGCTAAATTAAAAAGCTTCTGCATAGCAAAGTAAATAATTACAGTGAAGAGACAAGTCTTTGCTAGCTACTCTTCTGATAGATTACTCTCTAGAATATATAAAAAACTTAAATCCCAGCACTGTGAAGGTCAAGGCAGAGGATGCCAAGTTTGACCCCTGCCTGACAGTTTAACAACTTAGCAAGACTTTGTCTCAGAACAAAAAATAAAAATGGCTCAGTCTTTTTATACAATGGAGTACTACTCAGCCATAAAGAAGGATGAACTGGAGACTTTTATAGGTAAATAGATGCAACTTGATCTATTTTTTGTGGTTTGTTTGGTACTAGGGCTCGAACTCACAACCTCACACCTACCAGGCAGGCACTTACGCCACTGAGCTAAATCCCTGGCCCTATTTTTTGAGACAGGGTCTCACTATGCAGTTCAGGCTGGCCTTAACCTCACAACGATCCTCCTGCCTCAGCCTCCTGAGTGCTAGGATTGAAGGCATGCACCACCACACCTGGCTTAGATGCAGTTTGAGAACATACTCATTAGTGAAATAAATAAGACACACATGTGTAAACATCATATTGTTTCATTAGTGTGACAAGCTGAAAGAAAAAACATGTATATGTGTATGTATATGTATATAAAAAATAGTTAAGATAGTTTAAAAAAATGGCTAAGTCAGTGCAAAGGCCCTGAAATCAATCCCCAGAAAAGGGGTGGGAGGAGAACTTACATTACAAATCAAAGAGAAAATGATGAAACAGTCAGTAATAGAAACGAACTTTCTGTTGGAAAAATGTAGAAGTAGATTTTTTTTTTGTGGCACTGAAGATTGAACTCACCTCATGCCTGCTAGACAGGCGCTTAAGCCACTGAGCCAAACTCCCAGCCCTAGGTTTTTTTTTTTTGTTTTTTGTTTTTTGTTTTTTTTTGAGGCAGGGTCCCTCGCACTGTGTAGCTCAGGCCGGCCTTGTGCTCACATTTTAGCCCAAGCCGGCCTTGAACTCACAACGCTTTTCCTACCTCAGCCTCCCGAGTGCTGGGATTAAAGGTGTGCGCCACCACGCCCAGCTAGAAGTAGATTTCTATCTCAAACCAAATGCACATGCACAAATTCACACACACATGCACATTCTCAGAATGCATTGAACATGTGAAAAGAGCTCAACTGTAAAAGTTCTAGAAGAAATCTGAGGAGTCTTTATGACCCTTATCATGAAGGCAAGAATAATACATTTGAAGAGATTAAAATGTAAAACTTCTGTGTGATAGAAGGTATTACAAGTGAAAAAAATAAGCCAGATAGAAGAACATAGCTACGATTTATTTATGGAGGATTAACATCCGAAGTTTAAAAAGAAACTCATTAATGAGTAAGAGAAAGACAACCTAATTGCAAAAGAGCAAGGATAAGGCAGTTTATAGTATATAAAATCCCTCACAAGACGATTAAGTTTATAAAAATATCTCCTTAGTAGCCGGGCGTGGTGGTGCAAGCCTTTAATCTCAGCACTCGGGAGGCTGAGGTAGGAGGAGCGTTGTGAGTTCGAGGCCGGCTTGGGCTACAACACGAGCGCAAGGCTGGCCTGAGCTACACAGTGCGACCCTGCCTCAAAAAACCAGGGCTGGGAGTTTGACTCAGTGGCTTAAGCACCTGCCCTGGCAGGTGCGAGGTTGTGAGTTCAATCCCCAGTGCCGAAAAAAAAAAAATGTATATATATATATATATATATATATACACATCTCCTTAGTGATTAAGGAGCTGCTTTTTTTTTCCTTTTGTGGTACTGAAGGTTAAACCTAGGACTTTCACACTCAGCTGCAACCCCAAACTTTTTTTGTTTGTTTGTTTGTTTTTGGCGGCACTAGGGATTGAACTCACAACCTCGTGCCTGTCAGACAGGCGCTTAAATCACTGAGCCAAACTCCCAGCCCTGATGTTTTTGCGGCAGGGTCGCATTGTGTAGCTCAGGCTGGCCTTGCGCTGGCGTTGTAGCCCAAGCCGGCCTC
The DNA here is from genome assembly GCA_004363535.1 of Dasyprocta punctata. Classification (NCBI taxonomy): domain Eukaryota; kingdom Metazoa; phylum Chordata; class Mammalia; order Rodentia; family Dasyproctidae; genus Dasyprocta; species Dasyprocta punctata. The sequence goes on along the minus strand of RJWM01045219.1, from coordinate 5,933 downwards.
GAATTCACAACGCTCCTCCTACCTCAGCTTCCCGAGTGCTGGGATTAAAGGCGTGTGCCACCACACCCGGCTCCAAACTGTTTTGTTTGTTTGTTTGTTTGTTTGTTTGTTTGTTTTTTAGACAAGGTCACACTAAATTGCTAAATTGCCCAGTCTGGGCTCAAATTTGCAATCCTCTTGCCTCAGCCTCTCAGAGTGCAGGGAACTACATATTAAAATTAGGACACAGTTGGGTGTGGAAATACATGCCTGTAATCCTAGTCACTTACAAGTCTGATCCTAGCCTGGGCAACTAAATGACTTAGCAAGACCCCGTCTCAAAAACAAAACAAAACAAAAACAAAAACAAACAAAATGAAACAAAAAACCCTAAAGGGCCACATGCTCGGTTCAAAATTCCAGAGTTCAACCCACAGTGCTGCCAGTAAAATAAAATAATAAGCTAAAATAAGAAGATAGGGGGAAATCCCCAAAGATAGGGGGAAAATGTAAATCAATGAAAATTAATTCTGGTAAATACAGCCAGAATTAATTTGGGTACATGGATAGCATAGGTTACTGGAGGGAATGTAAAATGATAAAGTCATTTTGGCATTTTGGAAAGCAAATTGGAGATTCTTCTTAATGTTGAGGTCTACACCTTCTCTGCTAGACAACTTTTTTTTCTTTTTCGTACCAGGAATGGAACTCAGGGCCTCCTGCTTGCCAGGCAGGTGCTGCACCCCTCAGCTAAATCCCCGGCCCCTCGGCCAGACATCTTCTATATGCCCCTTCTGTGGCTGTCCTTTCCCGCTCTCTACCCTGCCTTTGTTTCAGGAGGATGACCTTGACAGGTTGCTGTGCCCCTGGGTTTTGATTCATCAGTGCAACCTGACAGGAGGTCTGAAAGGAAGAGCGAGTGGTTAGCTTATTCAATCAGCTTCAGCCAGGAGAACCCCTTGGTGAAAGATCCCTGCTCTCCAGGTGGCTGTTTCTATACCATGACTTGCCTTCCAGTACTGGCAACCATTGCTCTCTGTGTTTCTTTGGGTCTGGAAGTGGTGACTGCTCCCCTGCTACTTGTCCCAGGTTGTTTATAGTTCCCTTATGATTTCTTTGCAACTTACCCTGACTATAGGTAGTTCCTTTATAAAACCTTTCAAAAGTTAACTACTAGGATTTTCCCTGCTATACCCACTTGTTAGGGTTCACCTGATGATGCTCTTGGGTGCACAAGAGACCTGTCCAAGAATACATTTTGCAACCCATCTTGTTAAAGGAAAAAAAGCAAGAACAACCTAACAATCCGTTAGGAGGACAATAGGCAAACAAACTGTGTTTTGTTCCTGGAATAGAATACAATACAGCAGTTAAAAGGAAAGAACTAGAAGACAAAAAAAAAAGTACACTTTGTGTAATAATCATCTATACGCCAAATACAAGAAAATGATGAACTTCAGGTAAGGGGGCAGGATAAGGGTGTGGTTTTTAAAAAAATCTTGAGCTGAGACGGCAAAATACTAATGTTGTCTGGCCTTAGTAAAGTATGCATGGGTGTCTGTGTATTTTTCTATAACTTATTTAAAATTTTCCTCAATATAAATTAAAAACAGTGCAGGGGAGCGGAAGGAAGCTGCCTTTGTAGGTGACTCCTTCAGAGGTTTAGTTGGGTGTGGAAGAAGCGGACAGTCAGGTTAAACCGTGGTGCAGCTCTGCCAGAGTGTGAACTGAGAAGAAAGTGTCCGGGCCAAATTAGAGATGAAAGATTCAGAAGAGGAGACGGTGGGCAGCTGTGGTGCATCCTGACATGGGAGGCAGCAGAGGATCTGTAGGTAGAAGGCAGATAAGAAAGGTGAGCACCTCCTCCTTAGGGCTTCTGCTGCCCTGCTTGGGGTGCCAGGCACTCCATATTCCTCTTTGGCTTCTCAACCACATCTCAACTACTTCTGCAGATGAGAAAGAATTAGTCTCTGCCATGTTTAAGAGAAAACAGATTTGGAATTTAATGTGTTTATGATGGGGACATAATCCATGTCTCACTCATAGATGGATTGAACCACAGGTAGTACATGTATGGCTGTCTCCTGTATGACTGTACCACTTCTACCACCAGTGATACAAGTCGCCTGATGGGACAGTCATGCATGACTATCACCAGAAGTTCAGGGTGGCAATAGTGTGTTAAACCCAGCTTCACCTGATCCTCCCCAGAACAAGAGGGTTCTACCTCCCTCTCCATCACCATTCCACATTCTGTCATCTCAGAGACTTCTCTTCCATCCTCCATCACCCCTTGACTCTCCAAGGACTCCCATCCTGGGATTGCAGGCATTATTTTGTGCTATTCTGATTGTGTTCTCCTTGCTTCATTTCAGTGTGTGCTGTCTGTGTTTTTCTCCCCACTGCTCTGCATTGCTTGAAAGCAAAGCCCAAATTGGATGCTGTCTTTTAACTGAACCCTAGAAAGGGACAATAAAGACCAAATTACAAAAAATCCTCATATTTTAAAAAAGTCTCTGCCAGGCATGGTGGCACTACATCTGTAATTCCACCTATTTTGGACCTGAGGCAGGAGTATCACAAATTCAAGACCATCCTGGAAACTTGGTGTGACCCTATCTAAAAAAATAAAAAGGATGGGGATGTAGCTTGTGATATAGGGCTTGCTTAGCATGCTCAAGGCCTGGGTTCAATCCCCAGCACCACCAAAAAAATTTAAGCCCATTGTGTCCATTGATGAACGTATACTTCAACCCTAACCTCATCCTTTATAAATCCACCTTCCTGGGAGGAAGGAAAGGCAGAGGTTAGTGACATGGTGAGAGAAATCAGTACTGTGCCACAGGACAGCATCCCCAGGCATAGCTGGCTTCGGGGATGCAATATGTGTAATCACAGAGTGTCCCAAACTCGGAAGGTTCTCATGCATGGCTCTGTTGTTGACATCTGAACATTCCTAATCCTTTCTGAACAAAAGTCATCACTTGTTCATTTGTACTGCCCTCCCCCACAATGATGTAACTGGTCTTGTTTCCAGGTATACAGCTTGGATAACTGATGGGAACCAGAACCCTTCCCTAGGATAAGAAACTCATGAAAAAGCGGTGGGGACCTGGGCCTGCCAGCACTCGGAAGGCTGAGGCAGGAGAATGGCCATGAGTTCAAGGCTAGCCTGGGCTACACAGTGAGTTCAAGACCAGCCTGAATTCACTTATAGTGAGACCGTGTCTCAAAACAAACAACAACAACAAAACAAGCAATGGAGCGTGGGGCTTCAGGTCTCAGTCGGGGACCTACTGAGCAGAAAGTGTGGCCAGAGCCCAGGATAACAGTAAGCTGGACAATCGGGGCTCAGAAAAAAAGTCTCCACCTTCCTTGGTTTTCTCTTTGCAGTTCAGTCTGTGAATTTCAGTCTCCTTTTTCTTCCTGCTATTCATCCTATAGATCCTACCTGGGAAATCGCTGGTACATCAGCTCAAATCCCCTTGGCTCCACCAAGCAGTTCTTGTCACTCTCCAGGCAGGATCTTGACTCAATAGTCCCTTTCTGTTGTGCTTTATCTCCCATTTCCTTCTCTCCAAATTGGCTTCATTCAACCTGTGGTGGTGGTACAGGCCTGTATTCCTCACACTCTGAGAGGCTGAGGCAGGAGGATCACAAATTTGACTTTTTTTTTTTTCTGCTAGTGACTTAATGAGACACTGTCTCAAAATAAAAAATAAAAAATAGAGATACTAGGGATGCAGCTCAGTACTAAGGCCCTGGGTTCAATCCCCAGTACTGAAATAAATATTTTAAAAAATAAAAAGCAGTTTTATCGAGATATAATTTGTTCCCATATAGCTCAGTCATTTAAAACATAGTTGTCAATGGTATTTAGTATATTCCCAGTTAAGCAGCCACCATTAAGGAATCCTCTCTCTCTTTTTTCAATTTTTTTTTTTTGTACCTGGGATAAATCTCACAACCTTGCACTCGCCATGTAGGTGCTTATGCCACTGAGCTAAATCCCCGGCCCTATTTTTTGAGACAGGGTCTCACTATGCAGTTCAGGCTGGTCTTGAGCCCACTTTGTAGCCCAGGCTGGTCTCAAACTTGCGATGATCCTCCTGCCTCAGCCTCCTGAGTGCTGGGATTAAAGGCATATGACACCATACCTGACTCTTTTTTCAATTTTAAAGAGAAAAAAACCCAAAATTTCAAAACAAGATATTTAGAGGGTGACAATGGTTCAAAACAAGATATTTAGAGGGTGACAATGGCATACTGTTATCTTTAAGTTAGTTACTCAGAGTACAAGATATCTGCATTTAATTGTCTAAACAATATTAGCACAAACCTTTCTTTTCAATGAACTAAGAGAAATTAGTACTATAACTATCTTAACTATTATATATGCATACACTATATATATATATATATAATTTCTTCTAGCTTTTCACACTAGAGAGACAATATGATGTTTCCACATGTGAGTCTGATTATGAGTATGGTCTCTAGTTGCATCAATTTAGCTATAAACATCTCGAGTTTTTCCTTCTTTATGGCTGAGTAGTACTCCATTGTATAAAAATACCACATCTTTTTTATCCATTCTTTTGTTGATTGGAGTTTACATTGTTTCCAAGATCTAGCTATTACAAATTGTGCTGCTGTAAACATGGGTGCACACATATCACTGTGGTATGATGTTTTTAATTCTGGGAGGATACTAAGAAGGGGAATGTTGGACCAAATGGGACCTCCAATCCTAGTTTTTTGAGGACTCTCCACACTGATTTCCAGAATGGTTGCACCAGTCTACACTCCCACCAACAATGGAGAAGAGTTTCTTTTTCCCCACAGCCCCTCCAGCATTTGTGTTTGCTTGATTTCTTGATAGTAGCCATTCTTTCTGGAGTGAGATGGAATCTCAGTGTTGTTGTAACTTACATCTCTTGAATGACCAGTGGTGTTGAACTTTTTTTTCATATATTTATTTGTTGTTTGTATTTCTTCATTTGAGAAGCATGTGTTCATCTCAGATGCCCATTTTTGGATTGGGTCTTAAATTTGGGTGGTCTGATTTTTTTGAGTTCTTTATATATTCTCAATAGTAATTCTTTGTCTGAGGAATAGCTGGCAAACATTTTTTTCCCCATTGTGGGCTGTCTCTTCCTTCTGTTGGTGATTTCTCTTGTTGTGTAAAAGCTTTTTAATAAGATGAGATTTCAGTTGTTGATTCTTTTTGAAAGTTTTTGTGCAATTGGAGTTTTATTCTTTTTATTTTTTTATTTTTCTGGTACCGGGCATCGAACTCACAACCTCATGCCTGCCAGGCAGGTGCTTATACCACTGAGCTAAATCCTGGCCCCCAACTGGAGTTTTATTCATAAAATTTTGTCTATACTGATGTCTTTAAGAGTTTTGCCTACTCTTCCATTAGATTTAAAGTTTCTGTTTTAATATTAATATCTTTGATCCATTTTGAATTTATTTTAGTGTATGGTGAGAGCTATGGGTCCAATTTTAATCTTCATCATGTGCAGCATGAGTTTTCCCAGCACCATTTATTAAAGAAGCTATCTTTCTTCCAGTGAATGTGTTTGGCACCTTTGTCAAGGATAAGGTGGCTTGGTGTGTCGGGAGTTGTTTCTGCATCTTCTAGTCTGTTCCATTGATCTTTAGGTCTGTCTTTTTGCCAGTACCACACTGTTTTTATCACAGTAGCTTTATAGTATAATTTCAAGTCAGTGATTGTGAGGTCCCTTTTTTGCCTTTGTTGCCCAGAATTACCTTTGTTATTCTAGATCTCTGTGGGTTCCAGATGAATTTTCAGGTTGTTTTCTTAATGAGATATGTTATTGGAATTTTGATTGGGATTGCATTGAATCTGTATAACAGTTTTGGAAGTATGGACATTTTCACTATATTGGTTCTTCCTACTTAAGAGTTCGGGATATCTCTCCATTTTC
>RJWM01045218.1:0-12908 GCA_004363535.1 Dasyprocta punctata | reverse complement strand
ACGTCCCCCTGCGGCGCTGGCAGGGCAGGGCAGCCCTCAGAGATGCATGAGCCGTGAGCCAGGGGCCCCGGGTTCAGAGGGAGGAGCGGGGGCCACGGTCAGCGCTCAGGACGCCCCGATCGGTGGGACCGCTGAGCACACCGGGGCCGCAGATTCCCCGCCCTGCCCCCTGGGGAGCCCTAGACCAACACCCCATCCCCGAAGGCTGCGTCTCCTCTGCTGGCCACACTGCCGAATCTGGATGAGTCCAATGCGTCCCTCAGCTCTGGTCGCCGAGACAGACGCCCTAGGACGTCTCCTTCTGCAGGAGAGCGGAGGTCCGCCGCTGGTCTGAGGTTTCATTCCCCAGGCCGCAGGTCTCCCTTCCAGGCCTGAGGAAGAAGGAAGCTGCCTGCTGCTAGCACCCAGGAAGCAGCGCGTGAGCCCCTTAGGTGACAGAGCCGCTCTCCAGGGCCCAGGGAGCCAGGGACCCAGGCATGGATCAGTCACCAAAATGGTTACGTTTAGAGGAATATGTCCTTGACCCTTAAATGGTATAAAATCTCTGGGAAACATAAGGCTGTGTACTTCTTTGGATCAAATAAAGTTACATTTTGAAGCTCATTTATCTAAGGTCAAGCACACCTGCTACATGGAAAAGATCTGTGTTTGAGACTGCTCTGCTACTGCACACAAGGAGGCTTGGGAAGAAGCAACAGGAGAGTTCCACAGACGGAGGACGTGCCAGGGCTCCCTCCAGCTAGACCTTCCGGAGCTAGACTGCGGGTCAGAGACCGCATGGATTCTCCAATCTTCATTGAAGTCGGCTTTTTGGTTGTTGTTTTTTTGTTTTGAGACTTCAGTTATTTTCTGTCTACTACTGCAACTGTTCCTCATCACTGGAAAAATCAATAAATGAAATAGGCTGGGGGTTTAACTCAGCGGCATAAGTGCCTACCTGGCAAGTGCAAGGTTGTGAGTTCGATCCTCAGCACCACATAAATAAATAAATAAAATATTTTCATCCAACTTTGTTCTATTCTCACCCCAAATCTTCAAAATTATGGAAATGTTACAGTGATTCCACATATTGCAAATTTTATCAACTGCTTCTTTGTCTGTCCACATTTAATTAAACAGTGACTGATGAAATTCTTACCTTCTTGCCTGTATGCTTACTATTTTGAGTGAAGAATATTTTACCTAAAAATTATGTCCTTTGACTATATTTTGCTGAAAGCTTCATTTTAATAATAGATCCTCTACAACTACACATCACCTGCTTTGTCGCACAATTTTATGTATTTAGCAAACTTAGCAATCATGATGTGAAGTGAAATAAGGCAGACACAAAGTTTAAATATCACGTGGTTTCTCTTACATGAGAAACCCAAAATGTAAATAAAAAGCAAAATAAAAATAGATAACAGGAAGTGGGAGCTAGATCTTTCTCAAAGGGAACCAAGAGATGGATGGAGGACAGGGGGCTACCTAAATAATTAAGATGTGTTACGTGTATGTACCAACATTATGTATTATGCACAGGACCAACAGAAATAAATTTAACTCTAGAGTTAATAATCTACTCTCCAAACGGGCAATGTGCTCTTTAGTCTTCGTTGATTGAAACCAAATAACAAATAGTGAATATTTGTTTATCAAATGTTTCTTTGAAGCATTAAAAAATACTAAAAATAATTGCATTTGTCATCCATTTTTCTCAGGATGACTCACTAGGTCAAAAGTTTTCATTATTTAGTATAATGAAATATATTTGATCTGAGAACAAAAATAATACATTAGTGTTGATGCTATAACTTTCTGGTACAGTTCTTTAGCATGATGGTATATTTCTGTACATTCATTCATATAATAAATTCTGTGAGTTTATTTAAATGATAAGGACTATTTTTATAATTTATAAGATAATTCTTTTCACTTTGGTGTTTACTAAAGATAAGTTTCTGTATGATGGACCTAAATTATCCTATAACATTTATAGTAGAAAATAAAATCCAGTGACCTGACTTTTAAATCATCATATATTTAGCTTCACATAGTTTTTTAGCAAACCAGATGTGCCTAGATTATGAACTAATTTTTACTACTAACAGAAGAAACTAAATATACATTTCTCATCAAGAAACCAGATTCAGTAAACAGTTTTATTTTATAAAAGTACCTTTAATGAAGTCATAAAATTTGACCTCAAGATGCCACCAGTTAGCCACTGTAACTGAAACTTTGAAATTTGACATAATTTATATACTAATTGTCATTCATGGATGCAGAGATTCATCTAGATTTTAAAATAAATACCATAGGGGTTACTTAATTTTAATGTACAAAATTGAATTTTTTACACAAAATTTGATATTACTGTGGAGTTGCACTATGACTTGTCTATGTTTTGGCTCTAAAACTCTTTTATACTTTCATCATTTGTCACGATGCAGCTATCTGTTTTATACCTACCATGTGTCCCACTGTCCTCTATCATGAAATTTACACTCTAGGTGACAATGTGGACCATAGAGAAATAAACAAGCTAACATCTATTGTAATTTTGGCCTGGGCCTGGGACAGTCAGTGCTAGGGAACAAGCAAGTAGGTCGTGCTGTGTAACCAGCAGGTTAGGAAGACAGCGAAGGACGTGGAGAAGAGCAAATTTAGACGGCACAAGCAGCAGAGATGCAAACCACGTGTCCTAGTCAAAGGTAATCCAAACATGCGACAGTGAGAGACAGATTTATGGTAGTTTCTTGGGGATTTGTATCCTGCTCAGGAAGAGCATGTTTGCTATCTCCAACTCTTAGCATGCTGATTAGGTAATTCTTGTTTAGATGATATAAAATATAAAACAGTGGTAGTGATTTATTGAGATCCCTCAATGGTTTCTGAAAAGCACTTGTGAAAGTAATCAGCGATGAGTTCCTTATCAGTGTCCCAGGTTTTTCCAATTTAGTCCTGGACTTGTGCCAAGAGTCTCTGCACGTGAATTGTACTTCGGCGTTGTATGTAAATAGCGTAAGTCACGCGAGCTGAAAAGCATCTCCCTAAGGTAAATTTTGGCAAAGTCTGTTTAAAAGGAGAACTCTGGGATTTCTGTTCCAAGTTTTACACTGTAGCCTGGTTTTAAGGGAAATAGAAGGTCATGTGTTTGAGAAGAATTAGACTATCACGACGCCACTCCCATTAGTATAGTAAATTCTTTCTCCTGCTCCATTCTTTTTTTGGTTATACCCAGTGTGTAACTGACCACGTACCATGTTCGTTAATTTAATTCATGTGTGTCTCTCTTCTTATTTCTGTTGCAAATTCTCAGTGTGTGGGAAAACAAACAAAAATAAAACATAGAAACGATGTCCATGTGGTCTATGGGGTTGGTACTTGTGAAATACCAAGTGAAACAAAGGACCTCCATGTGTGTCAGTGTGACCATCCTTTTCTCAGCCACTTGTTGCAGGAAATCTTGGCAAGACTGTTAATTCTTTGATCGAATCCAAATCCACCTTAGCTGCCAGCTTCTGTCCTCTGTGTGTGGTTTCCTCAGGCTGTGCTCAACATGTTGCGTGTACAAGCACATGAGGAGGGTTTCCAGGCCTGCCTGGAGCCCAGGAACCTAGGGGGAGTGACATCCACCCCCCCCAGTAAGAATGGCGCATCGCCGGAGGTGGTGGCATTGGGTGGGACCTTCCTATGCCACTGCCAAACAAGCAGTGCCAATACACCTGAGAGATAGCTCTGCGCTGACTCTGCCATGAAGATGGCAGCTCTGCTGTGTGAATTTAGAGAACATTAATTCATCTCTGAGCTGTTTTACTCCACTAAAACCTCACCCTATTTACCATGTGTAGTTCTCACGTTGGATAAAGACAGTAATACATGTCTAAAATTTTAGAAAGAAGTGTCTTCAAATATTCTATATCTGCCAGGGGTGACGATATTTTTAGAGTTAATTAACACTGAGCGAATGAAATTTTAAATACCTTGATTTTACTAATCTGAGCCTCATAGTCTGTATTTTACACTGAGGAATTTGAGTTAAAATTTATTTCTGAAATGATATCTTCTCCCATTTGCAAAACAGAATTTCCAGGCTTGTGGCTGGAAATCAAAAGAATATATGCATCACACATAACGATGGCTGCATGAGAGATAAAGGGTTTGCAATGTAGGGAGGTGTCTTGGTTACTTTTTCTCTCATTGCCGAGACAAAATACCTGATGCCCAAAGTTAGGGAAGGAAAGGTTTATTCTTACAGTTTCTTGGGAGTTTCAGTCCATAAGTTGGCTCCAAGGCAGCATGGGGTGACGGGGCTACAGTTCATGGTGGCTGCAAGCTGCAAGCTGCAAGCCGCACTGGTGAGAGAGAGGGGAAGGAAGCAGAAGAGAAAGACCCACCTTCCTTTACATTATCTCAGCTCCACCCCTTGGCGTGGGCAGTGTTCACATTGCTAATCCCAGCGTTAGACAACAAACTGAACACAAGCAGCCCCATCAAAAGTATGAGGACTTGGAGGTACATAGCATTATCACCCAATACAGGAGGCTTCGTGTAAGATGGAGTTTTCTGTCTGAAGTGTAAGCCCCAGCTTCAGTAAATCACAGTCCTCAAATTAGTCTTCTTTTCTAAAGAACTATTTCAAATACTTGTAGCGTTACCAATAGAATTACTCGTGCTCTTGTTGATTTTATTATTGGAAGAAGAATCTTAGGTCTATTCAGATTTATTTTTGTTTGATTTCATTATAATTGACACATAATAGCTGTACAAATGTATTGGAGTAAAATGTGATGTTTTAATAGATGTGTACATTGTGTAATATAATGATCAAATCAGGGTAATTAGCATGTCCATCACTTCCAACGTTTATTCTTTCTTTGTGTGAAGCTGCAAAGAAATATAACACAGTAATACTGTTAGTCACCCTTTGTATCTGGAGGATGTTCAAAGTCATTTTGTAACATATGTTATTATGAACTGTAGTTAACCCACTGTATAAAAAATATCAGATGTACTCCTCCTATCTAGCTAACTCACTCTTCACCATTCACCCCTGCCCCCCGCCTGTCCCCTTCCAAGCCTCTTCCAAGTAATCAATGTGCAATTCTCTACCGTCTGGTCGACCTCATCAGCTTGCACACGCGAGTGAAGTCTCGTGATGCATTTCCTTCTGTGTCTGACTCATTTCACCTGTCATACTGTCCTGCAGGTGAGCCCATGTTATTTCAAGTGACCGACTTCCATCCCTTTTCTGGTGGCTGAATAGAGCTCCTCGCTCTGGCTGGATTGGGTGCAGTGACACCTTTAAGAGGCAAGGAGGACTGTCGGCCACCGGGGGCCTGATTTCCCTGCCGCTGTTGAATGTCTGCTCAAGAGGCTTTTACAGAAGCAGCAAGTCTGACCCCTGGGCTCTCTGCTTCCTGTAAGGAGATGTAATCTGCTTGTTCTTACAGCACTCTCTCTCTTCTGTTGCCTTTTGGGGACACAGCCAAAGTAGGGGGAATCTTTGCCAGAGCCTGTGCTTTGCATTGAGACTTTCAGCCTCCAAAACACGAGCTAAACAAATCCCTTCATAAAGTTACCTGGGTCAAGTATTTTCAGTGATGGAAAGCTGACTCATACAAGGTGTCTAGCCAGTAGTAGAATTTCTGCATCATGTGGTAGTTGTGTTCTTGAATTTCAGAAGAAGTGCCATATGGTTTTCCATAATGTCTGCACTAACGTCCATGCCCATGAATAGTAAGTATTGGTTCCCAGTGGTCAGTGTCTTTGGTGGCATTTGTCATCTCTGTCATTGTGATGTCCACCATTCAAACTGGAGGCAGGTGCTATTTCATAGTGGGTTTGACTTGCATTGTCCTGACCATGATGCTGAGGAGTTTTTCATATTACTGTTGAGTGTTGTCACATCTTCTTGGAAGACATGTCTATTCATAGCCTTTAATCATTATTAATTGTTGCTTTCTGGCTGTTGAGTTGCTTAAATACCTAACATATTTTGGATATTAGCCCTTGATCAGATATATGGCTTTCAAATGTTTTCTCCCAGTAGATAAAATAATGTCTTCACATCATTGCTTCTATGTGATGTTTTAAGTATAAATTTCTTGAAAACACATAGTTTATTTTCCTTCAAAGAGATATTTTCAGACTTAAAGGGATGATTGTGTTTTTTCCTAAGATGGCAGACTCCAAATACTCTTCTACCAGTTTGAAATCATGTGCAATTTTCTATGAAATCAGGAGATGGAGGATAATCAAGAATGTTTCTTTTTAATTGTATATTCTTTCTTATTCCCATTTCTGGCTCAGTTTTCTCTGAATTCTAGAGGCAATATGGTCACAGATGTCTAAAAAGGAATTTTAAGGAAATTTTAATTAGTACCCTTCAGGTATGGCTAATTGAATGCACTAATCTATAGCACTGTGGCTGACAAGTGTATAAATCGCCCCTGTAACACTAGTTGGAAGAAGTAATTTTATAATTCAGTAAAAACCCGTTATAATTATCCCGTTATGGTCTTTGGTGACTTTGTGCTTTGTTCACATACTCGCCTGATCGCCAGTTGGAGGCACGGTACACTCAGCCAGCTGGTAGCAGAAATGGCTTTCTCTTCCAGGTGTCGCTGCTTGGGGCTGTCTCTCCCCATTTCCTGCTCTGCTGCAGTGTCTGATATGGCCCAGGTTCAGTCTCTCAACCCAGTTTCTGCTTCTCATTTCTCCTCCATGTCAGATCCGTACCTTGTCTTTCAGCTCTCAGAGTGTTAATAACCTAGGAGATCCAGATTAATGATGGTACTTCCCTCTGTCCTTCCCCCACTGGACTTTTCTTCTAACAGAGGCACCTCCTGTGATTTTCTCTTGCCTCTGATTGTTTACCCTGTTGCACGTGCACATGTATATCTGTGCACACAAACACGCATCCTGCCCTCGAAAGGTATATTAATTTAAGCTTTTGTTTGTTTTGCTTTGTTTTTTGGTATCAGGAATTGAACTCAGGGCCTCATGCTTGCCAGGCAGGCCGTGTACCACTCAGCTATATCCCTGGCCCCTTGAAGGGCGTATTCAGCTGATCAGTGTGCGCCTGAGTTCCTCCTGAAACATCTGGATAACTCTCCCTTCTGGGCTTTATCACTCTCCAATTTTCACTGATATCACCAATCTCTCCTGCCTTCCTTGTGTTTTCTACAGGTTCTATATGCGTATAGGTGTTGGAGGAAGGGGTTAAATAAGAAAAATTCTTCTAAATGGTGGTTTACAAGTATTTGTGGAGAAAAGTATTTCATGCTTTTCTTTTTTCATCATTTTGTGACTAACACAATAATTTTAAGATTGCCAGGGACAGTGCAAAGTGATTTTGCATTTGCTTATGAGATAGGAGATAGGGAAGCAGATTACAGCCCGTTCTTCCAGTGAAATGGCAGTGCCAGGATAAGCTGAGGCAACAGGACTGCAGGGCGAGCTGGGAGCCAAGGGCCCCACAGGACAGAGTCCAGGCGGGACAGGGCTGGGATGAGGAGCACAGGCCCGGGACTCACCATCTTACATCTTTGTACAAGGTGTGTTGATCCAATCTTCCTAAAAGGCCACCCCTCCGTTACTTACTCTGAACCCTTCCTCATCCCAAGGAGTTTTTGAACAGAGCAGAAAGAATTCTTACCGGAATCTTAGACTTGGGAATGCTCCATTCACCTGGAAAACCAGAGCTTTGAGGATTTAAAATCTGTCAGACTGGCTTGGAGAGTTAGCCACCACCCCCAGCAGGCCCCCACCCCAACCCCATACGCATCTCTCCCCACACCTCCCAGAGCAGCACCCCACATGCCAACTTATAGCAGCACATTCCCAACGTACCATGAATAATATGCTTCTGCTACCCAATTCATTAAAAGATTCATAAGTGGGCCAAGGACAGTTATGCTGTACAGCATTATTTCTATAAGATAAATCATTCTGCATTCCAAAGTAAACCCACATTCCTCATTATTTGAAGACAGCCTTGAAGCAGCTGGAATCATGTGCCTAGAATTTGTATGACTTCATTAGTACTGACCATCCTCACCCAGCGTGTGGTAGACATGGTACGTGTTTGGAACAAGTTTTGAAAGGGAATTTCTTTGCAAGATCATTGTAAATGGGCTCACAAATAAAACTGTGATTCATTTTAGTTGATTTGGACAAAATGCTCTATGTCTTAGATATAGGCAGAGACTTCATGAACAAAACCCAGACCACATGGGAAATGCTACAGAGAATCAGCAAAAGGGATCTCACCTTACTAAAAAGCTTTTGCACAACAAAAGAAACTGCTAACAGAGTGAGAGAACAACCCATGGAATGGGAAAAGATTATAGCCAGTTGTCCTTCAGACAAAGGACTTGCATCAAGAACATATAAAGAATTGAAAAAAAATCAGGACCCCCAAATTTGAAGACCCAATCATAAAATGGGCATCTGAAATGGATATAGACTTCTCAGATAAAGAAATACAAATGGAAAATATATGCAAAAAATGTTCAACAGCACTGGTCATTCAAGAGATGAAAATTAAAACAACACTGAGAACCCACCTCCTTCCAGAAAGAATGGCTATCCTCAAGAAATCAACCAATAATAAATACTGGAGGGGCTGTGTGGAAAAAGGAACCCTTCTTTACTGTTGGTGGAAATGTAGACTGGTGCAACCACTGTGGAAATCAGTGTGGAGATTGCTCAATGAACTAGAATTGGAGGCCCCATTCTTTCCAGCTATTCCCTTTCTGGGTATCTTCCCTGAAGAATTAAAAACATCTTATCACAGCGATATATGTGCACTCATGTTTATAGTGGCACAATTTGTAATAGCTAAATCTTGTAAACAACCCAAATGCCCATCAATTGGAGGAATGGATAAAATGATGTGTGTTTTTATTTTTAATGTAATAGAGTACTACTCAGCCATAAAGAAAGATAAACCTGAGACTTTTATAGGTAAATAGATGCAACTCGAGAACATACTCATAAGTGAAAATAGTCAGACCTACATTTGTAAACATTGTATAGTCTCACTAGTGTGAGAAGCTGAAAAAGTAAATAGAACCCAAAATATAAAATAGATGTTGTGACTTGAGAAGAAACGATTCAAAAGAACTGTGATGGGAAAAGGGGAAAGAAAGGAAGGGAAAAGGAAAAATTTATATCTATATATCCATATTTATATCTATGTATCTATATCTATCTACCTATATATCTATATATTGATATATAGGTATCTAGATAGATAGATAGATATAGACAGATATAGATATATAGATATATATACAAGATAGCTAGCAGATATACTGCTATTTTCTCTTAGTTCATTGAAAAGAAGGATTTGTACTGATATTGTTTGGACAGTATCTCATGCTTATGTCTTGTAAACTGAGTACTCCGAAGATAACAATATGCAATGTATTAATTATTGCTACTCTCCTGTTGTCCCATTTTGAAATTGTTTTATTTTTTCTTCTTTTTATAATAAAATAAATAAATAAAAATTTATTTCAGAAGAGACATTTTGCCATGAATCCTCCTCGGAATACTCTCCCTAGCATCAAACAGTGTTCTTGCCATTTTTTCTGAAGCAGTTCTGGAAGTTCTCTTTCATGAGTATCTCTAGTGGTGTTGTAGTGGCTGTGTTGATGTCCTGAATCAATCACAACATTTACTTTTCACAGTCTTTTTGACTTTGGGGAAGAGCCAGAAGTCGTGCGGGGCCAGATCTGGTAAACAGGGTGAATTAAGACACACTGTGATGGTTTTAGGAGCCTGTCTTTCTGTGGGATGGCACTTGGGTGTAGCAGTCACTGTATTTTTGGTCACACCTTGTAAGGACACTCACTAAATTCCAGATTTACTTCAGAAAGTGGCAAAATGAGAGGGAAAGTGAGTTCAGAGTGAGGAGGCACGTTTGGAAGGGGGTGATGGTAATGTGTCTTTTATTACAGTACAGTAAGTCCTGGATTTAGGAACATTCCAGTTGCAGACCTGCTCAGGTGTGCTTTATAAGATTCGTAGGTGAACTGTGTAAGACTCACTTTGTTGGATTACAGATGAATTTGACGTATGAACATTCTCCCAGAAAGGAGCTCAGTTGTAAATCAGGGACTCATTGTACATTTTAGAAAATCACCGTAATTTTTTACAAGGGCTGAGTTTTGTTTAATTTTGTACAACCAGGATGTTGCATACTGTTTTGAACATAGAAGGTGCTCAATCCATTTTTGCACATTGGAACTAAGTATTCAAGGTTGCTGTTAGCACATGTTAACTGCACAGGTGAATGGGATTCACTGATATTTTCATACATGCATCCAGCATGCTCTCATCATAATCAACCACCATCCTAACGACCTTGCCTCCCTCTTGCCTGGCTGTGTGTCCCATCCCTAATAATCACTATGCTACTTTCAGATCAACTTAAAAAATTTCCATATATGAAAAAGAGGCAAGCTGTATGTCATGAAACTTTTCAGCATGAATCCATTTGGAGTGGACTGTCTGTTGTACCCAAACATCTAGTAGTCTCTAAGTTAATAAAAAGCAGAAATTAAAATTTAAAAAAGGAAAAATGGATTCACTCACCCTGCTTTACAGTTCTCAAAACATGAAATAATGCCAAATGCTTACAACTTTTATTATGTAAATTTCCATCATTTTATTAATAAGAATCACCAATTAAAAACATAATTTTTCAGTTGACTGAAAAATAACTTTTCAATTCAGTGATAACTCGCTCATAGAAAGAAAAATAAGATCCAATATTCAGGATTCACTTTTAGTTTATGAATGGAAGTGTTTCAGAAGTACTGAAGTAAGAATAATTTTTAGTAATATAGGTAAATTCTTAAAAACAGATGCAATAATTTTCTCATTCATTTTTAAAATCACCCTTAAACTTTGGAATAAATTTAAAGGCAGCAGAGTATAACTCTGAGACAAAAAGTCTTATCTGTTAAATTTTCTAGAAATTCTGGAGAATAATGATTTTCTTTCACTGTAATAACTTTAGTAAATATTTTATGTAAAAAGTTTAGAGCTTGGAGATTTATTCACTTGCAGTGATTTCAAATTGTCATAACTATCCTAACAAATTATTTTTCTCTTTTAAACTCAAAGTGGTATGTCTCTGGTTTCAAAATGGATTGCAGTTGGATTCTATTCTTATATCCGTTCTGTTTTTCCTTCATTATTCCTGAGTTTATTATGATACTCTACTTTTTGTAAAAGACATCTGAGATTGAGTTAGGTAAATAAAGATGATATTAATAGGAAGAACCCTACCCTTAGTCTAAATTACACATGTTGGGACACTACTGAAAATTTACACACACCTTAGGGTTTTGTTTTTTGTTTTTTCCAACTGTGTGCCTGTCCTTCATACATCATAATAGCAAAAGTTTTGGTAACGTGGGTACCATTAAACCAGCAGGCCTTTTGTAAACTGAGAATTCATTTTCTCTTCTCTATGGAAGCCGATAATCATAACTATAGAAAATCGCTAACATTTACTTTGAGACCAAAGCTAACAATGAAAAATGAAACTTAATAATAATATCCCGCTTGCACAATTGTGGGGGGAAGGAAATGATAAAAGCTATTTTCAACAGAACTGAAGAATATTATAAACCCGCTACATTTATCTGTGTCATTTTGTCTGAAATAGCAATTATTCTCTCTAGTTTTGAATCTCCTAATGATCTGCAACTGTTTAATACATTTTGTTGTTTGTTTTATTATTAAATTTCTTATATAACACATACAATGCTACTAGACTTTTGAAGAAAAAACAACACACAAAGATATTGAAGTTTGATTTTTAAAAAGAATGACTACAATCTCTAATATTATGAGTAAAATATTGAAGGGGTATAAATTATCATATAACAAAATGTTTACAACAATGAGAAAATGAATAACGAAGACATTTTCAGTGAATTCTATAGTGCTGTATTTGTGTTCCTTTCTAAAATAGGCAAAAAGGAGCTGTTTGAAGAACAGTTGTACATGCTTGTACTTTATATGAGTGTAGAGCCACTGATGTGGTAGTATTCTACCCTCTTGGAAATGAGTCGGACCTCTTGGTTTTGAAAGCAAAGACACAATTTTCCACCTAGGAAAAGGAGCTCGAGCGTGCTCCTGCAGATGAGATTAGATATGTCTGTCACCTCTTTTGTGGCTGTAGATCTTAACAGAATCAATCAACTTTTCTGTGATTTATTTCTCCATTTTTTGAGAGAAGCCAAGCAGAAACTATTTTTGAAAAAGGAACTTACAAGATAGCTCCATAAAGCTTTTCTATTGTCTGTTGCTTGTCTTCCACACCATCCAATAAATTAACATAAGCTCCATTTGCAGTTGCCCATGGGAATATCTGAAGACTTGTGGACAGATCTTCCTTCTCTTCTAATTTCTTGCAGACTGTTTTGCTTGGCTGTTTTACTACTTACTTGACATAGCCAATCTCTCTAATCATTTTCCTGCTGATAATCTCGACTTCCTGAAAAATTCAGAAAATAGAAAACAGTATCAGAAAACAATATGCATGGTTTTCTGTTTTTAGAAACTACACCTAAATTGCTATACCTAATAAAATAATTGATTCATCTGATAACCAGAAAAAAAAACCCTAAGAAATGTACTTAATAATATTTTATATGAAAGCCTAGAATTTAAATTTAGAAAAAACTTTCTTTGGTCCTACACTTACTGTTGAGGAGTGAATATTTTTGTCTCCCAAAATCCATATGCTGAAATATAAGGTCCTGCACAATTATGTTAGAAGTTGGGGTTTTTAAGTTCTAATAAATTATGAGCATGAAGCCTTCATGAATGACAATATCTTTAGAAGAAAACTGAGAGAAATAGTTTGTCTGTCGGCCATGTGAAGTGTAGGGAAAGCT
>RJWM01045217.1:0-12902 GCA_004363535.1 Dasyprocta punctata | reverse complement strand
TCCTGACTATTATGAAGTAAGCAGATTTCCCCTGCAACAGTCCCTTCCATCATGATTTTTCTACTTGTGAGCCTGCCAACCATGGACAGAACTTCTGAGGCTGTGAACCAAAGTACAGGCCTCCTCCCTCAGGTTGTGGATGTCAAGTATTTTGTCACAAAAAGAAGAAAATGACTAAGACAGATTCTCATCTACTACCACTCCACAGATTTATATTTAATGATCTCCTACATCAACTTCCCTTCACTCCTTATTAACATGATGCAAGACAAAACAAAATAAAAAAAAAACTAAATTTTTCTATATCTTAAATGATAACATCACACATCTCATGTTTTAAATGCATAAAAGTTAGAAAACATCTTCTCTCATGAACTTGCTTCAGTTCATGCAACATCTCCTGGAATTTAATAAATTCTGCATGACTGGTGGTTATAATCACATATCCTAGCATTAAGAATCAATAATCAGGGGCTGAGAGTTGGGCTCAGTGACTTAAGCACCTGTCTGACAGGCACGAGGTTGCGAGTTCAATCCCTGGTGCCGCAAAAAAAAAAAAAAAAAAAAGAATCAATAATCGATGTTAGCAATACAGGCAAGACCTGTCTCTGTCTATAGTGATTGTCTGAATATTCGCTAAGCATTATAAATAAACTTCTGATTTAATTTTTAATGAAAATTGTTTCTTGATTTTATACTTTGAAATTATGTCAATTGAATTGTAGTAGTATATTTCTAGTCATGGGAGAAAGAACACTATAGCGATGCATATTGTGAAATTGTTAGATTAATAAATAAAAACTAATTAATGTCTTTCAAATAATTAAACATGAAAATAAGATACACACTCATAATTAACTCAAGTACTTAGAGTTAGGTAGATAATTTTGGATAGGCTGTTACCCTCACTTTAAGATGACAAATGTTTAAAAATGTAAATGAATGTATAAAATTAACATTAGAGATTATGAACGTAAGAATTTTAATCTTTCTTGGATTGCTTAGAGCATTAGCATTCATGACCATAAACAAAATATTTACAATTGATGTAGAGCAATTTAATACCACTTATATTATGAGTCTTACACAGAAATAAAGCCCCCATTATTATTATTTTTACAGAGCTAGAAAATGTCTTGTTCTGCATCCACTTAGGTTTAAAAATGTACATAATAATAATCTATAGTAATGGCAGAATAATCTTAATATCTGGTACTTTTTAAAAATTACTGTTCCTTTACTGCATAGAAAAGCATTTAGATATTTCTTGCTAATTTACTTAGACTAAGATATGCTTAAAACAGAATTTCAGATGTCTGCATGTATCCCTCCCTGATGATAAATTTAAGTCTCATGAATACAGAGTATAATTCTGTAAGCATTTTATTTTCAGTTCAATTGCTTATTATTACACTACTATTTTGTAATATCCTAACACAATACCTCACCCTTAAAAAGCAAAACATATGTGAAATTCATTAATTAAGAGCCAGTCTAATGCTATTTTGATTATCTTTTCATTCTAACCCTCATTGCTGATTTTAGGCCCTATAAATTATAGGATTCTAAGCCACTACAACTACACTTTTTTCAGTCCCAAAATTATTACAATATGATCCAGAGAAATGCTTTTTCCTGTGATGGCTTTTCCAATCATAATATAATATGCATAAACACAAACAATGCAAATTCAAATTAAAAACTCTGAAACCTTGCATATTTGTAATTTTAATACTTTAATGTGTGGTGAAACTAACTTTGCAGTGATTCTAGTTGCTAAAAATATTTTATTAAATCCAGGTGTCATCTAACTAACTGTAGAATTCTAGAATGTTTAGTTGTGTCTCTTAGGATCTTTAATCTTAAATTTAAATCTGCAAAGCCTAAAGAAAAGTGCACTCTTTAGGCTCCAAATGGAAATTAAAAGCAAGAAATATGAAAATCAAAAAATAACAATATTGGAAGTAGGAAAAATAAAGGAAAGAATAGAGAACTTTGGCCATTATCTGCATCTCAGAAAGAATCATGAAGCAATCATGTGTCAGGTATGAATTATGTCAATCATTTAATCATCTAGAATCCCTCTATAACAAAGAGGTCACTCAACACAGTGCCAGATACACTGGAAACATAGGATAAACTTAATTCTTCACTGTGGTTTTTAACACAATATAAGTTTATTCAAATTAAATGGGTTTGCTACCTTACATCTATTTGCCCTTATGTAGATATAAATTTACATTATTTTGTCATGCATTCACCCCTCTAAATGCCCACTGAAATATTCATTCCTAGAATACAAGAAAAAAACAGTATATGAAAAGAGTCTAGTGGAAATTAGATTAGTTTAGAAGACAAGGGTATTACAAGAAAGTATTCATGGAATGCAAAATTACTACCTTACCCATCTCCAGAAAAATGCAAAAACTGAAATTGTCCTAAGAATTCTAAATTTTACACAGATTAACATTCAAAAAATACAATTAGAATTTTTCAAGTCTGGTTGCTTTTTAACTATCAGAGAACTATATTCGCATCATTTTACTAAATTCATATGCCATATAAAAATACTCTTGATTTATCTTGAAAGCCTAAGTATATTCAATTTGCAGATAACCTGTTCTGAGATCCTTCTATAAAACTAATAATAATGTTCATAATATAAACATAGTAACATTTTTTAAGTGATGTATTCCTGGTTCCATTTTGCCTTAATACTGATAATGATACTTTAAGGTAAAAAAAGTATCTGGTGATGAGTTATATAATATCCTAATGACAAAAGTTATTCAATTGTTATTATAATTGTTTTTGTAAAATATTTGTTGAACTTCTGTTAATGCCTAGAGCCTTATTATTAACACATAAAATTGTTTTGATTCTGAAGATCACAGTATTCTGATTCTCCAATGAATTATTTAATGACGAGTAATAATATTATCTTTCAGTGTTTTCCTAGAAAATTACACCAAACTAAAGGTTTGAGGCATGAAAGAGGAGGCAACATACATACAAGGAGAAAGAGACAGAAAGACAGAGACAGAAGCAGAAACAGAGACAGAAGCAGAGATGGAGACAGAGATAGAGACCGAGACAATTCTCCATAAAAATCTCAATTATTGAAAATGTATTTAAATTTCCATTGTGTTTTGTTTGAGTACTCCTGAGTTCAACAAATCATAAAACCTTTAGTCTTAAAGGACATTATGTCTGATCATGCTATTATCAAGCAGATCAAAAGTTTGTCTTCCTATATGAAATAAAACCATCTTTAAAAAATTAAAATATTCACTAAAATTTGTGATGAAAAGATACATGGAGATTTCACGTAAAAGAAAAAAGGAAGTCACAGAAACTGCTATGAGCTAAAGTGAGGTGATTAAGATGGATATTCTCTGAACATTTCAGATTTTTAGTTCAGATAACCAGGCAGCCACTACCTGCTCATCTTTTAAATCTCCAACTATAGAGGTAATACTCTGTGTTCATTTATCTGAACTCCAAATCATATTGCTAGAAATATGTACACAAGGTGCTACACCTAAAAAAACTGGTGATGGGTTTTTACAATAATGATTTGAGTTATTGTGATTTCAATTAAAGCCTTAGACTAAAAAAATAAGAAAGAGGAAGCACATAATATTTCCAGGACATCAGAGTTTAAAGTGTTTTATGTACTACTTCATTAAAATACATGTAAATTGTTTATAAAAGTAAACTTTTTCCCCCCAAACTCTAAAGAAGCTTGACATTATACACAGTACCTCATATTACTGAGTTGATATTATTCAAGGTGTCTTTAGAAATTGCCTAAATTATCTTTCTTCAAAGTAAAGCAGAATAAACCAAGAAAAACAAAATGATATGCTTCAGATTTAAGAGGAAGAAGTCTCCAACTGTAATCTTACTCGACATTTAAGGTCTGCTAGATCCAGGGATCTTGTAATTCTCTGGAGCTCTTTTCTGTCTGATGGCTTTTGGACTGTTTAAATTAAATAAAAAGGGATATTTGGGGATGTGTGACATTTGCCCTGGATGACACTTCTGTGTTCCATTGTCTTTCTGCTTTCAGAAGCCCTAGAAAAAGGCATATTTGATAAGACATGTTGTCGTTAAGTGGAAATGTTTGAAGTGACCTCCATCAAAGGTGGTTCCAGTTTCTCTTACTCACTCATTCCTAAAATCTATTTACCCCAGTAACACCCTCCTCAGTCTATTACTAGATGCTTAGGTTGAATGGAAAACCACACCATTTGAAATATGCTTTTGAATCTTGCTTAAGGTTAGATTTCTTAGGGAAACTATTTAAATATTGAAACTCAGCAGATCTTCCCCCAGTTATTCTTGTTTTATTCATTTTAGAATGGGCAGGCACTTGTATTTTTAGTCCATTATCTAGATTACTCTGTTGCACTATAAAAGGCATAATCTCAACGTTTGTTCTCTCTAACATAAAGGGAGTAAAGCTCATGTAGTGCCCTATGACAATGAAATGATGTTTATAAAACCATATTCAAAGTGCTGTACAATCGCAATATATTTCCCTTAAAGTAAGGAATAGTATTCTCATGTTTCCAAGCATGACCACATACTTTAAGATCAATGCCCACTATTTGTTCAATTCATCCAATATATATATATATATTAGTCTCTTCTGTATATCATATGCATGACCATTTTAAAGCATCATTTTGCATCATTATTTTGTCTAAATTAATTAATAAGTATCAAAAACAGAATAAAACACCATTCCTCAGTTGAATTGGGAAAAATGTATAATTATATTTGTATTATGAAGGCAACATGTAACCAGATGTTTCAAACACACAGAGCTTATTCTCAAACAATTGAACAATTAAACTTCATGCCAACTGCTTGTGTAGAATTTTAGAATATTATTATGTGTTCTTTAAAAAAATTCTGAGCAAAATAATAATTCAAATATTATAGACATTCAGAAAGAGTAAGCGAAACTGAAGGGTTTCTATTGGTACTTTAGTTTTAATCAGACATCTGAGTATGTAAAACTGATATGGCAAATTAGTTCCAACTGCACCTTCTGGGTCCTGAAGTGAGAGTGAATCTAAGTATCTGATGATGACAGAAAAAGAACACGAGGAGAACATCTCACTGTAGAGGAAACAAGCAGTGGCTGAAACATCCTTATGGTGTCCTATTAAAGAACACAGGCTCTTTTTGTTCCAAAAGTTTCAACTCATTTAATACAGTGAAAAGAACTGTGATAATGATCTAATGCCTTTACTTTCCATGAAGTGGACTGGTGGCACTGGCTTTTTTCTCTCTCCCTTTCTTTCTTTCTCTTTCTCTCTATCTTTCTTTCTTCTTTCTTTCTTTCTTTCTTTCTTTCTTTCTTTCTTTCTTTCTTTCTCTCTTTCTTTCTTTCTTTCCTCCTCCAGGTCACCTTAATGTCTGTAGGAAACTGTACTATTTTTGTACATAGTACTTTCTCCATTGCCAAATGCTAAAAAAATTCTTTCAGTAAGAACTATTCTTGATATAGGAAAGTGGTGAAACATTCTCTTGTTATCTTATTTAAGCCTATCATAAAAAAAAGACTTTGTTTTTCCAACACTGATGCATTTTCAAGTGGAGATACTTTATTTAGCAGTGTTAATATAGTATTAAATATTTTGACAAATATTAGTCTGTGTTGCAATCATGATTGTTTTTTCTAGGACCAAAACAACCACTGGAGATTAAAGCAAAAATACTGAGGTAATGTTAGAATTTAGACTCGCATAAAACATTTTATCCCTAAAATTCCAGTACATAAATACCTTGCAAAATAAAGGCTAAACATCATTTTGTTTTCTGAGAATTTTTACCTTTTTAAAAAGTCAATTAATCAAGAGCTTAGTTTCTATGCTTTATATGTTTCATACCGCCTTGTTCAAACACTGTTCTTCAATTTTCTGCAGTCCTTCTCTCCAAATAATTCCATGTCTACATTTTAAGCAATGTGTTTTTTATTTATTTCTTTGTTTGTTTGTATTTGTCTATCCTATTACTCATGAAGATTCATGAGTTCTATGAAAATGAGTGGCAGGACCCTTATTTTTGAGCTTGAATGTGTAATCATTTAAGTGTTTTTATATACTTCTTTTGATTGAATGTCAATATATTAACATATCACTGTATGTTGAAAATTTTTACATTAATAACAACAAATGCATAAAACCAGCTAAGCTAGACAGCTTTCTTAAATATTGGACATAAAATATTAATTTAATCCTCATGAGCATACTAAGAGGAGTAGAACTTGTTACCCTTGTTTCAAAACCTGGATTAAAACCTAAGCATTCTGTTTGGAGTGTTCAGGATTTTACTAATACTGCTGAAATTTTTTAAAAGTGTAATTCATTTAAAACATCCATCAGGTGTTTCATTAAAAACAAAATCCAAGCCTGAATACTGCATTTAAAACAATAGAGTAATAAATCAGGTGAAACAAACACCTTGCTAGTCACTTATTTAATATTTTTAACAACTTCACTAATGTGAAATGCCACATAGTTCAGTATAGTTAGATTTTACTTATTTAGAGTTCTTATCAATTCCTAACTTAGCAGCTGCTATCGTTAAAGGAGAAAAAATGAGTCATCTCACATTTTCTATTTGAAGTATTTGGTACAATTTTCAGCCTATATAGAAGGGAGAAAAACTTTTTGAAATTAATTTTTTTACAAAAAACCTCTAAAAACATTATGGGAAAGGGGTGTCCCTAATGTTGCAGGAGGCATATTCATTACCAACACAGGGGGAATATATATTATTAGGAGGCCTGGTGCGACTAAATTTGAAGCAGAAATTGTTTCTAGCACTTTGTTAGTTCCAAATTTTTGATACAATTTGAAACTTTCAAATTTTTAACTAGAAATATTACATTATGTGTGGGCACCTTGGAGCTATGATATTTGAAGAGCAAGACTTTTAACCCAGATAGTGAATATCTGGTATAGGGAACCTAGACCGTGTGTGAAATATCAGTTGTACAAAATTAACCACAGATTATTCTAACAATTTAAAATACCCCTCTTTAAATAGTACCAATGAATGGGAGACATTTATGAGTTTTCTGCAGAGCATGGAGTTCATTCATGATCTGTTTTTATTAAAATATCAAGAGATGTGATGGGTAAGTAGAGGCGGGTAAGGAGATGAAGAAAGAATTAAGATGTATTGCACATATGTACCAATTCTCCATACAGAATACAATCATTATCTACTGACAATAAGTAATAACAAAAATTGAGAAATATAAGATACAGAATGGTAGTGAGACTTGTAAATATCTTAGAGGAAACTGCAGAGGTCAAATAGACCATAAAATAAATTATTTAGGATGTATAAATATGGCATAAAGATTACTGTATATCATTTAAAGTCATTCTTGGACATTCAGGCCTAAATTCTAAAAGGATTTTAAAATGCAAATGGTTACAATAAATGCTGTCCTGAGGTAATTAAACAATTTATTATCTAACTCATCAATCTTGTTTCAGCATTTTTTCTCCTTTCATTAGCTATTTAAAGCTACTTTTATATTCTCTTTGGAACTAATATCTTACTCTTTTCCTCATTAAAGATATAAAGAAATCTTAAATACATGATGTATTTTTGTATTTTTTATCACATTCTTAGTCTTTTTCAAAGAATATTTCAAAACACATACACTAGTCCTATGACAAATGCTAACAAACACAACATTATAATGCTTCAATATTCGCAGATGAGTATTCAAAACTGTTCCAGAAATGTGAGATTTAGGAAATAAAAAAAATTTCACTTATTAAATAAGGGACTGGAAAGAAAAGAAAATATTTGGGAAGAAGCCCAAAAATTTGGAGCTGTAGAGTTAACTTCTAAAACATCAACAAGAAATGTAAAAGTATCTTTAAGATCAAGCAATGTGCTAACCTCACATCATTTAGATTTAATACTATTTTATGTGGAGTATTTTTAAGTAGTTCATTTCTGTCATGATTGCTACATAAAACATGAATTTTTGCATCTCATTATCATAAATGATAATCAAGCAATCCTGTTCATTTGATGAAGGCACATAGTAGTCAATACCATCATTATAAAGGAGATAATATTTATTTTGGTTCTATTATCATTATATAGTTGCCTTGCTCCAAGGTAGGCAGGGGTTGGTACAAGGCTCTGGAGGAACAAAGCTATATTTGCATGGCCATTCATTTCACCATGGCTTGAGAGCAAAGGGGTAAGCCAGAGACAGAGAGATACATCCTTCCAGGTCATGTTCCTAGTGGTCCACCTCCAACCATACCCCACCTAACAGTCCTCAACTCATTAGTCAATAAATCCACTCATGAGTACAGCATCACCATGATCAAACTACTTTTAAAAACCCTGCTTTTTTTTTTTTAAACTGGGGATCGAACTCATGACCTTGTGCTTGCCAGAGAGGTGCTTGTGCCACTGAGCTAAATCCCTGGCCCTGAAAATCCTGTTTTTAAACACATGAGGTCTTCAAGGGACTTTCTAGTTTTAAACCATAGCATTCAACACCTGGCCCCCAAAAGGCACATGAGTAGGTCTTTATGCAGAAAGCACTTCATCTATATCTAAGAGTTGCCTAAGTCTTAACAGGTTCAGCACTGGTGAACAATCCAAGTTCAAAGTCTCATCAGTGACTCAAGGCAAATTCTTAGCTGTGAACCACTATAAAAATCAAAATGAAAGTTAAACACTGCTAAATGGCACAGAGTAAATATTCCCATTCCAAAAGGAAGAAATGAGAAAATAGAAAGGATTGGAGCCAAATAAGACCAAATCCCAGTAGGACAAACATTATATTCCCTAATTCTATGTCAGGTAACTGTGGAATATGTGCAGAGATCTGAACTCCAAAAACTTAGGCAGCTCTACTCCTAAAATATTACTTATGACAACCCTTATGACCTCCATCTTGGACTGGAGTCACTCACTTTCTGCGGCCTTCCTCAGCACATAATCCATGTTTCTAGCATCTTACACATCCTGGGATTTCCACTAAATTTTTGCCTTCACTTTCACGGCTTCACATACTTCCCTCTTGGTGGCAAGTGGTTTGGTCTCTCAAGCTTTCTTTTGAAATTTAGAGGGAGCCTTCCTGATCACACAACTCTTCCATTCTTTTTGTCCATCAAAAGAGTATGATATGGATGCTGCCAAGGTCAGCCACCAGTTTAAGCAGGTCCTCCACAGAATATGATTTTAGAAACTCTAAATGCCTGAATGGCTGAGCACTGGAATCATTCCTGGAAACTAATTATTTAAGGGGCATTTCTCAAGCAGGATGCTTTTGGGCCTTTTGATCAAAGCAAAGTCTTTCACTTTTGCACTGTTGAGTCTGCAAAGGGAATGTGGGATCTTGTTCTTACAGTTGGGAAGCAGAGGAAGAAAAGAGAAACTAGAGAGAGCTACACTCTCTTTTAGGTAATGTTTCCAACAACCCACCACTAACCATGTCCCACATTCTAGCAAGCCCTTATGCTTTGTCTAGATAGACATTTTAATGAATTAAATGCAAAGTGACATCTAATCTGTGATTATGGACCTTATACAATCATATCCTTAAATATCTCAAGATGAGAAAATAATATAAAATAGTTTCAGATCAAAGGTATACCAAAGACCATTTGAAATCATGTGTAAAACTAGTAATTACTACTGTGTATACCACCCAGGAATCTATAATTTAAGCTATAGCAGGACTCATTAAAAAAACTGTAATCCTTAGAGAAATTTTAGAGGTACACCAAAATTAAACAAAGTTCTCATATATCTCCTTCACCACATACAGACAATAATCTAAATTATCAGTATTATTCACCAGAACTCTGCATTTGTTATAAACAATGAACTCTTGCTAATACCTACTCTCACCAAAAATCTGTAGTTTGCATTAAATCCATATTTTCTGTTATAAATTCTATGACTTTCAACAAATTTGTAAGTCTTCTATATAGTATCATGTATGTTCACTGACCTAATAACCCCCATTCTTGTATTTATCTCTTCTTTCCTCCAACTCCTAACAGCCTATTTATTTTTATGTTTTTCTTTCTAGTTTTGTTTTTTGCAAAATATAATGAAATCATAAATTATGTAGATTCTTCAGATTGACTATTTTCACTTAATAACATGTATGTAATATTCATTCTTGTCTTTTCATGTCTCCACAGCTCATTTCTTTTAGCACTGAATAATATTTGTTTTCTGGATGTACAATAGTTTATCCATTCACCAAGCGAAAAACAGATTGACTTCATAAGTTTGGGTCATTTTGAATGTAGTATCATTAGCTGGACTCTCATGGCTGCTGTAATATCATAAATTGTTTCCAAATGTTTACCTTTCATGGCTGTTTTGATTTGGGGAAGATTCAGGAGTTGCTTGGTGCCAGATCTAGTAAATAAGGTGGATGGGAACACAATCTAATATTTTTATGAGCCAGCCTTTTCATTTAATGCCATTCAGCGGCAGCATCCCTTACATTTTTGATTGAATTCCCTAATGACACTCACAATATAGAACTTCCAGGACTGCCTCAGAAACCGGAAAAAGAAGAAAGGGTATTCCTGAGTATGGAAGAATACTTTTAGAGAGGCTAATGGCAACACGTCTTATTGTAATAAAACATTTTTCAAATTTAAAAGTTCATCATTCCTTGTGTACACATATTGGAATTTGCACTGAACTGTGTAAGTCCATGTGAAATCAGTGCTTAGTCTCTAGCTGTGCATAACAGAAATGGTGACAAAATACAATTACTTTTGTAAGTTAATGTGCTTATTTTCAAAGTGATTTCATAGTATTTAGAAGAGGCTGATACATTTCATCTCCCTAAGAATTGGTTTGTGTCTAGAAGTCTTACCAAAGCTATGTGATCATAAGAATTTTTCAGAGGCTGAATCTAGAGTGTGTGACTGATTGGTAAGGCAATGCTGGGATTAAAGGTGCTGGCATTAAGGTTTAATGATTGCTGGATGAGTCCACTGATTGGATTAGCACTTTCCTAATTCTGTTAGACTGTGTACAATATAAGAGGTGGAAAGAAGTTTGTCTCCCTCCTCTCTTGTTGCTTTTGGTATCTTCTACCATCATGAACCATTGCCCCTCTGCCCTGCCACCCTGCACTCAAGCCAATGAATCATTGACTGAAATCTCTGCAAACTGTGAGCTAAATCAACATTTCACCCCTTTAACTTTGGGTGTTGGATATTTTGTCTCAGCAAAGAGAAAAATAACTAAGTCAGATGTTATAAACTTTTTATAAAACTCATTAGTACTTTAATCCATCAATTATATCTTTCAATGGTTTGAAGATTCCTTAACGCAGAATTTTGCTAAAGGGTTTATAAAGTAATAGAATTTCAGTAGCCAGTTTGGATTTACTTTTAGAGAATTTATGCCTACAAAAGATTTGCTGAATGTTTCATAGTCTTCACTACAGTACAATAGAAATCATATTTTTAATATAACCATAAAATTTCCCTGTCATATTCTGTAACTGATGGATGATGCTTATGCCTCCAAGTAGGGATGGCTTTACTGACAACATATTGTGTTAAAATAAGTTAGAGTAAATAAGGTTGAATGTGTGGAGTGTGTTTCTCATCGTTATTACACAATTCAAAATCAAGCAAAGCACTTGGTTTTGGATACTATTTATCAATGGAAAAGAGCTCTCTGGTTTTTTTTTTCCGTGAATTTATTTTTCCAACACAAGGGTCACCTTATACCATAAAAATATTATTGAAAAATTATATATATATATATATATATATATATATTCCTGAATACCATAAGTGTGTGTGTGTGTGTGTGTGTGTGTGTGTTTCTTAGAGTGGCATTAATGCTGTAATAGCACGATCCTTTCTTTTTGGGAATTACCACTAGTACAAACTATGTTGTTGCATTGAACACCATCAATCACAATTCTGACTGTTTTAACATATGGTAATATGATGCATGTTCACTATTCTAAGAGCTGTAAAGGGCATGAGATCTTATACTTTATAGGAATCTGGTATAAGATAATTTGTTGCCATCTAGAATACCAGTGAAGTTATAATTTCTCCAGGTTTTGTTGCATTAAGTAACGTAAGAGTGTGTTTAAGGTTTACCAATCAGTGTCATGCATGGAATATATCAATCAGAACCAAACACTCTGAGGATGCTGCTGCCACAGAGCTACAGTCTAGCTGTACTTCTACAGTTTGAATTCCAAGGAAAAATATGACTAAACTCATATCTCCTTGCAAATTATGCCAAACTTGAAAGTTCTGATATTTACGCTTACTGGTGGGAAATGGGGCCTTGGTTGCCAGCTTCAGAGACTGACTCAAGGGCTCTCCTGGAGATTAACTGAGTTGTTCTGGATAGTTCATAGTTATTGCTAAAATAGCCAAACTTGATTACTCAACAATTTTCCATTTTAATTTATATGTATACACACACACACACACACACACGCACACACACACACACAAGAATCTAGTGCAGGTGACAGCTACATAGACTTCATATGAAAAAAATCAATTTTAGGAAAAATTTTAAAATGCAGGAAAATATTGAGAAAGGATGCATCAGACAGATGTAAGTGTCTCTAAAGCAACTACCTATGTACAATATGACTTACCTTTCTAAATATAGTTTTACTTACATCTATGGAATTGTTTTGTTACTTATAAATTAAATAATAAATGAGCAAAGAAATTAATAAATGTATGTTGAACTATGTCAAGGTAGGCACTCACATAATTATTAATTTGTTTTCTATAATTGAGAAAAGAATTCATTGTAGTTTCAGATAATACCTGACTCTGAAGAAAAGGGTGATTTGCAATCTCAAATCAGAGTATACAGAT
>RJWM01045216.1:0-12904 GCA_004363535.1 Dasyprocta punctata | reverse complement strand
CCTGTGCCAGGAGCTATGCCAGAGCCAGGCAGTCTCTTGACTTCTTTCTGGGCCTCCAGAGACCTCCCCCTCCCTAGCCCTAAATCAGAATGCCAATAATAGCCAAAGCTTTAGGAAGAAACAAAGAAAGTTGTCTCTTGACTCTGTGCATGTGACTCAGAAGAGTGCAGAGATGATGATTGGGTCGGCTGTTGGAAGAAAGGAGGCAGTGTGGTGCTTTCCACCCCAGGGCAAGCAGGACAGCCTAGTTGTGAATCCAGAGACTGAGTCACCCAAGGGAGTCATACAGGGACCGGGTCATCTTCATTGTTCATCTAGAGGAAAACTGGGGGAAAGAAAGGCTGCAGTTCAGGACCTGGAGGACCCCACCCACCCACATGGGTATCCCCCGGACTCTGCTGTGCCACCATTTGTGAGGTTGGCTTAAGTTTCTCCCTCTTCTGTTCCTTTGCTAGAGGGGTACCCCACTTTCATCGTAGAGGGCAGCTAATGTAATGCCAGATTAGAAAGGGTTTTGTGTTGCTGCCCACAGCTCCTTTTATTCCCTAGGAAGGAAAACAAAGGCTCAGTCTATCTTGGCCCTGATCAGGTGTCCTGCCCACTCTCTTGACCCTTTCCCAGCTCCTTGCCTCCTTCAGCCCCCACAAATTCCAGTGGCTGGGGCCACCGGATGTGGAGTCTCCTGGCTGACCTAGAGCTTTGTGATGAGGAGTGAAAGATTCATGGGCCAATAAGGCAGAACAATTATGGGAGAGGGAGGTGCAAAAAAGATTGGTGGAGGATTGAGGATACCACCCATGTGGTCCAAATGATAAGAGCAGCTAGCTCCTTGTTGGAGGAGAAGGAGCAGAGGGGAGGGACTCTGTGTGTGTTTGCTCATCGGTGCCAGTGGGCCAAAGGACAAGGCCTGGGAGAGAGCCAGGAAGAAATCCCAGGGACAGCCTCTCGCGACCCAGAGTTTCTGGGGAAGGGGTTTGCTCTCCCATCCCACCCTACATTCAAGGAGGGCCTCATTTCCCTTCCCAACTTCTTGCACAGATCCCTGGGCTCGCAATCACTGCCAGATGTGTCCCGGCTGCAGGATTTTCTCAGCACCTCCACACCTCCTTTTCCCTCCCAGTTTCTTATTCAGTGATACCTCACCCCCAGGTTAAAATCCCCTTCCCCACGCCCACCCAGCCATAAGAATTCCTTTGGGGGATAAGAAAGGGTGTGTTTCTAGTCAGCTCCCAGTTTGGCTCTCCTGGGAATCCTGGGGGTGAAGGAAGGAGCTGGCTTCATTTGCATGTATACTAGTAATTATTTGCATCATGTCCTAGAAGAGCTAGAATCACGATGTTTTAGCCAGCCCTCACTCCTGGCTGGCTTCCCTCTACTACTAGGGAATATTGTCCTGGAGACCAAGCCCTACCCATTGGATGAACTGACCTCCTCCTTCCTCCAATCTTAGTGTGGCCCAGGCCTACATGAACCAAAGAAAGCTGGACCATGAAGTGAAGACCCTGCAGGTCCAAGCTGCCCAGTTTGCCAAGCAGACAGGCCAGTGGATTGGAATGGTGGAGAACTTCAACCAGGCACTCAAGGTGGGCCACACTCCCCACGTCACTGCTCTCACCTAAGCTCTCGTTGGCTCCCTCAGGCTTTGGTTAAGAAAGAAGTTGGGAGCCTGGCGTTGTAGCACACGCCTTTAATCCCAGCACTCAGGAGGCTGAGGCAGGAGGATCGTTGTGAGTTTGAGACCAGCCTGGGCTACAAAGTGAGTTCAAGGCCAGCCTGAACTGCATAGTGAGACCCCATCTCAAAAAATAGGGCTGCAAGCCGGGCGCGGTGGCACACGCCTTTAATCCCAGCACTCGGGAGGCTGAGGTAGGAGGACCGCTGTGAGTTCGAGGCCAGTTTGGGCTACAATGTGAGCGCAAGGCCGGCCTGAGCTACACAGTGCCACCCTTCCTCAAAAAACCAGGGCTGGGAGTTTGGCTCAGTGACTTAAGCTCCTGTCTGACAGGTGTGAGGTTGTGAGTTCAATCCCTGGTGCCGCAAAAAAAAAAAAAAAATAGGGCTGGGGGTTTAGCTTAGTGGCCTAAGCGCCTGCCTGGCAGGTGCGAGGTTGTAAGTTTGGTCCCCGGTATAAAAAAAAAAAAAGGAGGGAATGATCCTGTATACCCAGTCTGTGGCTCCAGTGTCAGAGAAGCCAAAGAAAGAAATGAAGACTGAGTTTGAGACATAGTTCAGTGTGCAGACCCCTGGGTTTGGTCCCAGCACCACTACAACAACAAAAGTGCTCAGATCATGTCCAACTTGAGGAGGCACACACACGTGGTCCCAGCCACTCAGGAAGCTGAGGCAGTTAGGTCACTTGAGCTTAGGAGTTTGAGGCTAACCTGGACAACATGCAGCGATGCCCCCATCTCAAAAAAAAATGTTGAAAGTTGGTGGATCCAAGAAAGTCCTTTTCCAGGAGCTAAAAGGACAATGTTCCCCAGACTGGAAGTCATAGTCTATCCATCCTGATTCCTGGGCTCCACCCCTCTCTCACCCTTCCCAGGAAATCGGGGATGTGGAGAATTGGGCTCGGAGCATTGAGCTGGACATGCGCACCATTGCCACCGCCCTGGAGTACGTCTACAAAGGGCAGCTGCAATCTGCCCCATCCTAACCCCTGTTCCTTCCCCCTCACCTCGCTGTAGGGGCAGGAGGGAGACTGATGGGTCATGAATAAAACACAGTGTCCAGTCGGGCGTGGTGGCACACGCCTGTAGTCCCAGCACTTGGGAGGCTGAGGCAGGAGGATTCTGGCTAGTTCAAGACCAGCCTGAGTTACAAAATGAACTCAAGGCCAGGCTGAACTGCATCGTGAAACCCTATCTCGAAAAAAACCAAAAAATAAAAAAATACAGTGTCCATTTCTATGTGGTGTGTTTCAAGAAGCTAGTGGTTTCAGGCCGGGGGATTTAGCTCAGTGGCATAAGTGCCTGCCTGCCAGGTGCGAGGTTGTGAGTTCAATCCCTGGTACCAAAAAAAAGAAGCTACTGGCTTCAATATGGGCATGGAAGAGGTGGTTTTCCCACCTTCTACCATCTCAGCTTTCTCTCTCGACCTGGTACAGATGCCTTTTGGATAAGCAGAGAGTGGAGTTACCAACATGTTCCTAGAAAAGGTCCCATTGGCCCCCATGCCAAGCTTCCCAGTTCTGGACTTCAGTTTCCTGCAGAGGAGAAATAGGCAAGCAGCAGGCCTGGTCGCAGTGCTGGCTGGCTGCCTCGCCACGTGCTCATGGTCTCTCCCAGGCTGGCACTAAGCAGTGTCATGCGTCTGGGCTGGGTGGGAGATTAATTCTTGGGGGCATTTCAGGGCTAAGAAGAGAAGCAAATGACAGGTCCGAGAGAGAAGGGCAGCTGCATCCTTGACAGCTCCGCCCCCTGGGAGACTATAGCAGGGACAGTATGGAGCCCAGACTCAGAAAGCCCAAGAGGGGGTCTGTGCAGATCTGGCCTCTGCCCAGCCCTGGCTTCAGCCCTACCAGCTCCAGCCTCCCTGGCTCCTCCTCCGTGTCCCTCCCCCACCCCATCGTGCATACACTTAACACTCCTGGCGCCTGAGTCCACCCACTTCAGACTTCGGCCTTTGCTGTAGCTAGTGTGGGAGCTGTGGAAGAGTGGGAGCAAAGCAAAAGAAGCAGCTTCACCAGTCATAACATCTGCGTGCTTTCCCCAGAGAAGGTAAGCGGAACCCTGGGAGCTGAGGGTATGACGAGACAGTAGCTAAATATGACATATATTGATAACTGAAGGCTTTCGACTTTAAACGTGTGTCCTCACACATCGTGCCTTCCATCTGCCACAACCTCAAGGTAGACAGACCTGTTACAAGAGAAACCGAGTTCAGACATACAGTGAGGTACCCAGCATCACACAGCAAGTTTGGGGCCATAGGGATTGAATTGCAGGGCTCCTGGCGCTCTCTGTGGTTCCAAAAATAAGGCCACAGTTATGTTTAGGGGATTTTGGTGGCCCTGGCTTAGTAAAAGAAAGCATGGTGGCAAACCAGAAGACCCTTCTGCTCCCAGGCAGCAGGTGCACACAAAGGACCCGGCTCACTGGTTTGGCTGCATTCACCACAAATACAGGAGTCTGCCCAGGTCTTTGTTTTGCACAGTAAGCTATAGTTTGCCAATAATCTACCAAGCAAATAATTTCTCCATCTGCTCAAACCAGACACTTCAACTAGAAGGGTGTTAGGGGCATGATCTTAAGGACCAGAGTAAACAACAAGCTTTCCTGCCCAGCCTAGGCTGCTGCCTGCAGATCACCTGGGTCCAGCCATGTGGCTCCCTCTGCTGCTGGGTGCCTTGCTCTGGGCAGCACTGTGGTTGCTCAGAGACCGGCAGAGACTTCCTGCCAGCGATCCCTTCGTCTTTATCACTGGCTGTGACTCAGGCTTTGGACGTCTTCTGGCACTGCGAATGGACCAGAGGGGCTTCCGAGTCCTGGCCAGCTGCCTGACTCCGTCTGGGGCAAAGGAGCTGCAGCAGATGGCCTCTTCCCGCCTCCACACCACCCTACTGGACGTCACTGATCCCCAGAGTGTCCAGCAGGCAGCCAAGTGGGTAGAGACACACGTTCAGGGGGCAGGTAAGTAGCAGAGTCACCAGGAACGTGGTGTAAAGTGCTCCTGACGCCTGTGGTGACCCCAGCAGCTATGGCAGAAGCCATGGGAAACTAGAGCATAATGGGGAGTAGCAGTAAGAGAAAACATGGGAGTGCCTGACTGCACCCCCATCTGTCTCACCTCCCCACAGGGCTTTTTGGTCTGGTGAATAATGCCGGTGTGGCAGGCATCATCGGGCCCACACCCTGGCTGACATGGGAAGACTTCCATCAGGTGCTGAATGTGAATACGTTGGGTCCCATCAGGGTCACCCTTGCCCTGCTGCCCCTGCTACAGCAGGCCCAGGGCCGAGTGGTCAACATCACCAGTGTCCTGGGTCGCATCGCAGCCAATGGCGGGGGCTACTGTGTCTCCAAGTTTGGCCTGGAGGCCTTCTCCGACAGCCTAAGGTGAGGAGGGATTACGGGCCCCTGGGCTCCAGCCCTAAGTGGCAGCCCACTCAGTGAATCAGTGAGCACCTGCCCAATGTAGATCAACAAAACTGATACAGCATAGTGGAAGATTTACGAGAAGATAGTTTTTTTATTTCAGGGATTTTTGTTGTTTATTGAGATAGCATCTCACTATGCAGTTTACACTGATCTTGAACTATGGCAATTCTCCTGCCTCAGCCTCCTGGAATTGTAGGCATGCACTACCATACCCAGCTCCAGCTTTCTCTCTTAACAAGCTTTGTGACTTTTAGCAGTTTACTTCTCTTTACTTGTGTTTTCTTAATCTGTTAAATTGGGATAAAAAGACCTGCCTGATAAGCATTGGGAGTGAAATGAGGTATGTGTAAGAACCCAACAGTGGTTAGCACATAGTAAATGCTCAAAAGAACCTGCTATCATTATTAGTAAAGGGGAAAAAATTTTACTCAGAGCCAGGCATGGTGATGCACACCTGTAATTCTAGCACTCTGGAAGGATGAGCCAGAAGGATCACAAGTTCCAGCCCAGCCCAAGCTGTTTAGCAAGACCCTGTTTAAAAATTTAAAAAGACAAGCTGGGCGTGGTGGCACACACCTTTAATCCCAGCACTTGGTAGGCTGAGATAGGAGGAGCATTGTGAGTTCGAGGCCAGCTTGGGCTACAAGAGCACAAGACCGGCCTGAGCTACATAGTGCAACCCTGCCTCAAAAAACTAGGGCTGGGAGTTTGGCTCCGTAGCTTAAGCACCTGCTGTCAGGCGTGAGGTTGTGAGTTTGATCCCCAGTGCCACAGAAATAAATAAATAAATGAAATAAAAAATTTGAAAAAAAAATTTTTTTTAGCCATGGCTTAGTGCAAAAAAACCTGAGTTCACTCAGCACCAAAAAGTTTAAGTTAAAAATTAACTTAAAACAGCTGGTTACAGCTGGGCATGGTGGCGCACACCTTTAATGCCAGCACTCAGGAGGTTGAGGTAGGAGGATCGTTGTGAGTTCAAGGCCAGCTTGGGCTACAATGTGAGCACAATGCCGGTCTGAACTACATAGTGAGACCCTGTCTCAAAAAATAGGGCCAGGCATTTAGCTCAGTGGCCTAAGTGCCTCCCTGGGAGGCACGAGGTTCTGAGTTCGATCCCAGGTACCGGAAAAAAAAAAAAAAAACAGCTGGTTGTGGGGCCAGGCATGCTGGTGGCCCATGTCTGTAATCCCAACACTGGGGAGGCTGAGATAGGAGAATCGCTGTGAGTTTGAGGCCAGCTTGGACTACAAAGTGAGTTCAAGGTCAGCCTGAACTGCACAGCGAAACCCTGTCTCAAAAAGACAGTAAATAAATAAATACAACTGGTTGTGATGGCATACACCTAGAATACCATCATTTGGGAGGCTGAGGCAGGAAGATTGTCATGAGTTCAAGGCCAGCTTGAACTGCAGAGCAAGACCCTGTCTCATAAAAGCAAAATACAAACAACAAAAACCATAATGTTAGTGAGCAAGTAGCCTTCAGTAACATTGTTTTTTTTCATTTTTTTCATTTAATTCTCCCAACAGCCAATATACCACGGGCTAGTGGAAGCTCTGGGACTTAGCCCAGGAGCCTACTGTTTTCGTACCCCTCATCTTTAAACAGTTCTTTTCAGAATTCCATGAAAGCAGAAAGGAGTCTCGAGGACAAGAGGGGAATGGCAGGACATGAATTTGGTGCAGAAACCCAAGCTGTCCAAACTGAGCCCAACCTTCTACAATGCCCTGCACACCATCACTTAGATAATTTCACTGTCTTCTTTTGACCTGCCCCTCAGTGTTTAGTTCCCAAGTGGCACCATGCACCACATATTTCATACTTGGATCTCTACATCTGAGGCAGAGCAGTAGCAAGTATCTCTGCTGTCACCGTAAGATTCCCCATGCCAACTAATGCCACTCTAGACCTTTCATGCCCAGCCCTCGGGACTCAATCCTGTTTGGGGATCTGGGAAACAGGGTTGTAAAGAACTAGAAAACATTTCTGAGGACAGATCCTACCAGCTACCTTGAAGCTAATAACCATTTCATTTTTTTTTCTTTGTAGTTTTTTGAGATGGCCTCTGTAAGTAGTACAGGCTGGTCTTTGGCGGGGTGGGGGGAACCAGGAATCCAACTAAGGATCCCGCATTTGCCAGGCAGGTGCTGTGCTGCTGAGCTATATCCCCAGCCCTCCAGGCTGGTCTCAAACTTGTAGTAGTCTTCCTGCCTGTCTCTGGAGTGCTGGGATTATGGGCATATGAAACCACAGCCAGCTCCCTACCCCCCCCATCCATTTTTACATTTTTAATGGTTACTTACATCGTAAATGGTTGTATAAGAACCTAGCCAGAAATGCCAGGGATATAGCTCAGCAGCACAGCGCCTGCCTGGCAAGTGCAAGGTTGTGAGTTGGATCCCCAGTACCCCCCAAAAAAAGAAAAAGAACCTAGACAGGTGTGGTGGCATACATCTGTAGTCCCAGCACTTGGGAGGCTGAGACAAGGGGATCTCTGACAGTTCAAGTTTAGCTTGGGCTACATAGTTTAAAGTTAGCCTGAACTATATAGCAAGATTCTATCTCAAAAAAAAAAAAAACCCCCACCTAATAATATTTCTTGGCATGCAGTGCCTAAGATATTTACTATCAGGCCCTTTAAAAAAAAAAAAGTTTGACCCTTGCTTGACTAAATCATAGAAGAAAATATACAGGAGCCAAGCCTAAGTGGTACATGCCTAGAATCCTAGCACTGTGAAAGCTGACACATGAAGATCAAGAGTTCACAGCCAGCCTGGGCTACATGAGACCCTATCAAAAAAGAAACCTCAAAATTACCTCCCTCTGCTGGGTGTGGTGGTGCATGCCTTTAATCCCAGCACTCAGGAGGCTGAGGCAGGAGGATCGTTGTGAGTTCAAGACCAGACTGGGCTACAGAGTGAGTTCAAGGCCAGCCTGAACTGCATAGTGAGACCCTGTCTCAAAAAATAGGGCCAGGGATTAGCTCAATAGCTTAAGCGCCTGCCTGGCAGGCCCGAGGTTGTGAGTTTGATACCAGGTACCCAAAAAAATAACTACCTCCCTCTGGGTAGGATATGTAGCTCAGTGGTACAGCACTTGCCTAGCCTGCAGGAGGCTCTGTATTTGGTCTCCAGTGCCACAAAAAAAGAAAAGGTACTTCTGTCCCTCTCCCACTTGCCCCCAGTTGCAGGACAGGAGCAGTGTCCCTGTCAGGACTCCCGTATCTGGCTTGTCTGATTCCCCATCTATGTCCTTGAGAGTCCCCTCCTTATAGGGCAAGAACCCAGCAACCCCTTTGCCCATACTCCAGGCGGGATGTGGCTCCTTTCGGGGTGCGAGTCTCCATCGTGGAGCCTGGCTTCTTCCGAACCCCCGTGACCAGCCTGGAGAGTCTGGAGAACACCCTGCAGGCCTGCTGGGCGCGGCTACCTCCAGCCACGCGGGCCCGCTATGGGGACGCCTTCCTCTCCACCTGTGAGTAGCCGAACCAACCGAGGGTACAAGGAGGGACAGGAGAGCCAGAGGCCAGTCCACGTCAGCCCCTCGGGCGCAGGGTAGGGGTGAAGGGAATGCCACGGGAGAGCACAGCGCAGGCCTGCGGAACCTGCCAAGTCCTCCAGCAGGGGAAGGGACTGAGGAGACCCCTCATCTCTGCAGGGCAGCAGGCCCACTTAACCAGAAGTAGGGCCTAGGTTGGGCTGGACTGGGGAGGGGACCCTGACTGCACCCACCCTGTGGCTGCAGACCTCAAAACGCAGCAGCGCATCATGAACATGATCTGCGACCCGGATCTAACCAAAGTGAGTCAATGTTTAGAGCATGCGCTGACCGCTCGCCACCCCCGAACCCGCTACAGCCCAGGCTGGGATGCCAAGCTGCTCTGGCTGCCTGCCTCCTACCTGCCAGCCAGCCTTGTGGATGCCGCGCTCACCTGGCTCCTTCCTAAGCCTGCCCAGTCAGTGCACTGAGCCCAGCCTTCCAGGAAAATTGTTTATCCAAGGGCAAGGACTTCTTTTTTGTCCCCACTCTGGTACTGCCTGCTATATGGCACAAAATAGGAATTCCAAATAAATGTATTTTAAAACAAAAGTAAGTGGACAGGGTGCTCAGTTGGAGACTGACCCCAAGTGCTAACTACCCTAAGTTAACGGTCCAAGGCCTACGGCCTTTTCAGTACCTGCAGGACAGCCAGTAACCACTCGGGGGCGTGAGCGCACTGCGTTGCTTTTATGGGTGATGGTAAACTGCACCCGCAAAGGTGGCCACAAGAGGGCACTTTCCCTTTATTTGCTACATGAGGTAGGGCTACAATCCTGTGTGTAGTGCGAATAGCCTTATTTTTTGTGGTGGCAAGATGAGCCAGCCCCACATAGGGCCCACAGAAGAAAAAGCAATATTCAGATTCTCATACACTACGAATAGGAAGCCAGGCATTGTGGGGCATTTCTGTAACCCCAGCACTCGGGAAGCTGAGGCAGGAGGATTGTCATAGTTCCAGAGCTACAGTGAGACCCTGTCACAAGAAAAAAAGAATGAGGGACACTGGCCATGCGGGTCTCAAGCAGCCTCACCACGCCTTTGCAAGGCCCCCTGAAGACGAGCAGGAAGGAGTATGCTGCGCATGTCTCTGGGCCATACTCTGCCAGGTAGGAACATTACAGGAAATCCCTCCAACTTAACTTATGCAGATGGTCTCATGAATATTCCAGTGCTAAGCCTGGCAGCAGATTAGGGGGCAAGAGGGGCGTGGACCACAGCCTCCTCTGGATCCCCACTTCTCCCACTGCCAGTCCAACCAACACCTTCAGCTAAATCCTTCTTTCCCAAACACTTCCCCAAATGGGTCTGCCTTTTCCAGAGGCACATGGCAAAGTGCCAGAGGACAGGAACACCCAGGAAAGGAAAGGGGTGCTCAGACAACAGAATGCTAAGACAAAATGAGGCCATCACTCTTTTTGGTCTGAAAAAATAATCCGTTTAATTGAAAAAACCCAGGGATATTACTCTACTCCCCTAGATGAGGGGGCTAACGAGACCAGACCCCCTACATCACTTCATAGCCACTTCGGATACTCTTCACAAGGCAGCAGGCAAAGATGATTCCCAGGACCTAGAAGGAAAGACAGACAGGGAGAGTGGAAAGGAATGGAAGGGTAGGCTACCCCAGGAATGCCCCCACACAGCCAGAGCTCCCCCAGGCCAGTGCCTCTTGTTCTCCACCCTCCTCTCCACTGTCCCTGCTCCCCAGAAACCCTAGGCCTGGTCCCAGCCCTTGCCCACGGCATCTCTCACCTCAACAAAAGCAATGCCCAGGGCTACTGCAGCCACCAACAGCACATTTTGTTTCAGCCAGTTCGCAATCTTCTCCACACAACCCTGAAAGGAGGCAGGAAACCACGGCAAGAGCACCATCAGAAACCGACTACCTCCCTGGCCTGCCTGCCTCTTCTCACCCCTGCACCCCAGATCCCCACCTTATCCCTGACCCTGTTTACTACCATCACAGGTCTCTCTCACCTCCGAAAACATTCCCCAGGTTTCCCAAGTCCCACACTGTCTCAGCCTCTTTCCTACCTCAGTATGGATAGACTTTGGCTTGAAGTCAGTGCCACAGCCCACAGTGATGTTGATACAGCAGGAGTCAGGAACCCAGTCCTTGCCTGTGCTAGAGATGTTCTCCCAATCCGTGTAGTTAGCAGCCCCACAGCATTGAAACTGGGGTGTGGAGAGAAAGGGGAGGAAAAGTTGCCAAGTGACACTTCACTTTCAACGTGGAGATGAGGATCCTCTTCCCCACTACCCCTGTTCCCAGCAATGCTGCTCACTTTTGTCTGCAACTTGTCCAGCAATGCAGCGGTATTATTGTTTTTGGGGTAATTCTGCATCTGCTGTCGGAAGTCCTTATTAAACTCTGCTCTCACCTGAGAGCAGAAAGAAACAAGTATTGAGGGAAAAATCAGGTACGTGGGTCCCAGAGCAGCCAGGGGCAGGGCTCTCCACTGATTCCCTGCTTACCTTGTGTCTAAAAACGTAGCCAGCGATGGCAATGGCCAACTCCACTAGCATGATAAGAGACAGGAAAATGGCAAACTGCAGAGGCAAAGGAAAGGAGTCTGGGCAGGAAACTGAATGAGAAGGGTCTCCTCTAGCCTAGCCAGTGCCTACAACATGCATGGAGCTCTTCCTTACCCACCCACCCTGCCAGCCTGGTACAGAAATCCCCTCTGGCAGTCCCAGGCACCCACACTGTCCCACACGCCCTGAACTCACAGTGATCATGAGACAGTAGTTCTCCTTGCAGGCTCCACAGCAGCCTATGAAGGCCACCAGGAAGAGGAAGGCCCCCACTGCAATGAGGATCACAGGCAACAGGCTGCCAGGAGTAGCACCCTGGCTCATGGTCCCGCTCAGGATAGGCTTGACCACTATACCCACGGCAATCAATCCCACTGCACAGGCCTAAGGGGAAGGCAGGTGAAGGGGAGAACCAAGTCAGTCCAGCAGCCC
This sequence comes from Dasyprocta punctata, assembly GCA_004363535.1. Taxonomy (NCBI): domain Eukaryota; kingdom Metazoa; phylum Chordata; class Mammalia; order Rodentia; family Dasyproctidae; genus Dasyprocta; species Dasyprocta punctata. The sequence continues at coordinate 1,298 of RJWM01045216.1, read as the reverse complement.
GCCACACTGGCAGGCAAGTGCAGTGAGGACACAGACCTGACCCCATCCAGGGGGGAGATTCTCACTCCTGGAAACTTTTCAAAGGGGTAGCAGGACATTGTCCCATCCTGGCCTGAGTGAAGGCTGGGGAATTGTTCTAGGGCCAATGACAGCAAACCTTTTAGAGACAGTGCTTAAACTGCAACCCAAAGCCCACTTATTTATTGCAAAGTGCCAATGCTGCAACTAAACCAGAATACTGAGGTTTTACTTTAGCAAAACTCATACATTAACATCTTTTGTCTTAAAAAAAAAAAAAAAAAAAAAAACAGCGCAAGAGTCATAGGTTCACCACCACTGTAGACACTTGGGAAGAAAGGGGTTAGGAGCCATGCCTTCCCTTAAGAAGCTTTATGCCCAGGGGGTGGACCAAATGAAAAAGAGAAGTACACAGAAACTTGACCCCAAGGCACATATTCCTGACCCACAGCAGTAATGTTCTGCGGCTTCCAGGGATCTCAGAGAGATTCTACCAGAACCGCCTACCCCCTCACTTGGCCTCCGGTGACTAAGATCCTCAGGCGAGGGCGGAGGAAAGGGCACAAGAGTGTCATGCCCTCCCTGGACAAACAGTAGCCTCTCTGGGAGGGAGTGAAATTAAGGTGGGCAGCGCCCTTCCCTCCCAAGCAGCTGGGCTGGGAAGAAGGAGAGGGAAAGGAGGATTAGAACGGGCAGTAGTGGAGGGAAGCCTCGCTGGCGATAGCATCGGGCCGTTGGATGGTTGCCCCACTGCCCCATATCACAAGTGGTTGGGTCACCAGACAGGAAGGGCCAGGAGAAGTGGGGGTGGGGTGGGAGTGCTGTACATCCAGTTGGGACATTCTCGGTCCAAACTAGCCTCCTGAGGTCCGGAAAGCTGGAGGGAGTGGCCGGGCTGCCTTCAGCCCTTTCCTGGGGCTCCCTTTCCACATCTGGTCTCCAGCTGCCTCCACTCCGGGTCCCTCAAACCCCACCACTCCCGCGCCCACGGGCCCCCTCCGCTGCGCCTCCCTACTCACGCAGAACACCAGCAGGAGAACATAGAGCAGGAACTTGACACATTTCATTCCTCCTTCCACCGCCATGGCTGCTGGGCCTAGGGCCGGCGAGGGAGGAAGGGAGGGAAGCGGAGTGTTGAGCCAGGCCGAGGGGGGCCCGGCCTCCAGCTCCCGGCCGGCCCTCGAGGCCTCCCCTGCGCGGCCCCCCGCCCGGCCCCGCCCACCCGGAAGCCCGCGGCCGCGTCCACGTCTCCCAGACCCCTCTGCTCCCCGCGGACGTGG
>RJWM01045215.1:0-12902 GCA_004363535.1 Dasyprocta punctata | reverse complement strand
AAAGGGAACTTAAATTTTGGATTTCAGTAATCACATTGACATTCAGTATCCCTATCTGTAATTGAAAAACATATTTTGACAGGAAATATTAGTCAGATATATAAGGGATTCTGCCCAAAATAGAAGCTAAAGTTTGTCTAAGAATGACTTTTTCTGGACACAGTCTGAGACAGGATTCTTATCTGAAAGACTTATTGAGTTTTCTCTCACAAGATGGTAGTCAGAAAAGCAGTGCAGACAAAAAAAAAAAAAAAAAAAACTGAGATGATTGTTGTTCTGTGCAGTATTCCATTAGAAAGAACACTGACAACAATTAAGCCAAATATTTATGAATATGATGCTTAAATTATGTTGGGCTGCAGTAACATTTATATGATACAACATAGCCATTTATCTGTGTTACACGTAAAGACTACCTCAAGCCTCAGTTGAACCCCTTAAACTAGAAATCTTTGGTTTTACTTTTATATTTTCCTATACACTAATATATTGGGATAATTTTTGAAAGAAGTTACAGGAATGAATGCATAATAATTATCTTAGCATAGTTATTTGGATGCAAATGCAGGTACATAATTAATTAAATACAATTTAAATCTAATGGAATTCAGTTAGTATGCTAATTGGATTAAAATCACACAGGAGTATGAAGTAGTAGGTAATAAATCTTTACCTTCAAATTAAGACTGAATTTAGGAAACCTTTAGATTTTGGGATAGTACAATCTTTTGAACATCAGAGATACAAATGTTTTGTACCTATTCTGTTTTCCAAGATAAAAAAATGACATACTCCTTTATGTCTTCGGTATGTCTTTGATTGTTAGAGCCAAGTGAAGGTGAAGTTCAATGTACAGTGATAATGAATAATTCATCTCTAAATATAACAGTGATATTACTTACCTTGGTTCTTAAGTAAGCTGAAAATATTTCTCAAGGTACATACTAAAAGTAAAGTTGTCTATTTCTTTTGCTCATTTCTACTTTTTTTCATGCTCAGCATTAAATCAGTTTTTCTATATTTTTTGATGCTGTCCCACTTTTGTTTATTTTCTCCTTTTTTGGAAAGTTTTTATATTATTAAGAATCCTATGGGTGTGCCAAAAAAGAATAGATGAAAACAAAAATTATCACAACATGGTGAGCACTGGATTTAGTTTCCTTTCAATATGTATAGCAATATAGTGTTATGATTGAAATGCAAAGCTTTCCCTAGGGACATTACCAAGTACACATATATTTACTGTGGAAAAGGAAACATACCATAATAGTCTCCAATATATTTACTCAATTTCTAAAGAAAATATCCTGATTTGCCAGCACTGATAAATTTGAACAATCTGACATTTATCATCAATCTTAAGTTTTTATCAGTGCGAATTGTTCTAGTAAAATTTTACACAGCTACTTCTATATATTTGGTACAAAAAACATTGAAACAGGATATTTTGATTGTATAGACTTATATGGCATAATGTACCAATAAAAATTCTGCTTTCTAAATAAATTTTGAAATTCTTATTCTTTCATAACGTTCATAAATAATTATCCTATTTTTATTATTCAATGTTTGTGGAATTTGTAGATTAGAATTATCATAGACTTGATTTAGTCAGACCTGATCTGAAATCTAATTCCATTCCTTCTTGACCAATGACTTTAAGGTTAACATAGTTGTTTTCACTTCCTAATTTTTAAAGAATACACTCAGCCTAAGAGAGTACACTTTCATGTCCTGAAGATGAACCAGCAAATGTACAAAAAGTGTTCAATTCCTTTGCTACTGTTAATGTTAATAAACATTAATTGATTCTCATCTCTTCATTGGGGTGAACGTTACAGCAGTACACTTTTCAGATCCTGTTGTCAATAATTTCATAGTAATTGTGAACACTTTGATTCTCTTTTATGTTATTTGCACATATTTGTGGTACTTTATGCAAAATATACATAATCCAATTTCTTTACTTATACTATCTTTAAATTAACATATAATCAGCAATCCTATTGGAAACAAAATATTAATAAAACATATCATACATGTTTTTTGTTTTCCAGGAGCTTAATAGTTTCATCTTTTGCTCCACCTTTACTTAGAATTGTTATTAATACTAATACAAGATGACCTGTAAGAAAAAAAGGGGGTGTTCTGTTAATGCACTTTTGGAATTTTTACCTGTGACGAAGTATAAAATCTAAAACAGGTAATCCTAAACCTGAGATGGGTAAAATTGAAAAATTAAAGTAGAATATTTTGCACTCTTCCATGAAAATAAAACCCACATTTCATCCCTTTTTTTCTATATAATACTCTTATGAAAAGATATTTCACAGGATAGTAACCATGAGACTAGGAGACTGGCAATATTTGTACTTTTACAGGAAGAAATTTGGAGTCAAACTATTTAATGCACACCTAAGGTACACACTGACGAAAGTACACAGTGAGAAAATACAAGTTACTTACACCTGCTCCTGATAACTTCTTGTTGCTTCACTTGTGAGTTTTAGAGATTATTACTCACTAAGTATAAAAAAATTTTAACTTCTACCTCTGTGCTTAAAACGATTGTACATGTAATGCTTATTGCTGATAAAAAAAATCAGTTTTCCCTAAAACACGAGGGAGCTTTTAAATGAGCATAGCTTGGAAGATGATCATATTGAGTTGCCATCAAAAAACTGATCTCACAATGCAGCCTTGGATTTTTCTGTGAAACATGGCATTATCATGATGCATGCACTGTTCTTATCAAGACCACAGAAATTCCAGTAGGTATAAGAATAGGATATTGGAATAACTCATAAATTATCTATTAGAAATATAAGAAGCTAAAGAAGCATTCTCAAGCCTGAGCTTAATAGCCATCTTTAAAACATAATTTGAAGTTTTTCAAAAATATTCGTAAAAAATCAGAAAGACGACATGACTTACTAAACACATTTTTTTCTCTTAAGATTATCTCTTAGTTTTCTCTTCTGATTTGTATTTCAGATAATATTCATTGTGGTTGAAACAAATATTTTTGGAACCCTGACTCTCAACCTGAAATATATTTACCATCAGAGTGAATCCCTTGGGTGATAATACATATTACATGTTTAGAACAGAATAAGCAACATGGAAATAATTTACTTTGGATATTGGTGGGGAATTCTTCACTAGGATTGACATGAACTGTTACATATTTTGGAAATCAGAATAAGGAGAAAAAGAATCTTAATATTGAAATTTCCTGAATTTTTAAAAATTGCAATTACATTTATTTTGCCAGGAAAAGAAATACAATTACTACCTGTTCTTTCCCATGCATAAAAGGTGAAAAAGTCAGCCTGAAATAATGATTAAAAGATGACTGGAAAGGTTTGTGGAATAGGTAAAGAAAAGTTATATTTGAACATATAAAATCATATATGTATGGAGATTCCACAGTGAGTCTTATTAATATATAACATAAATTATGTTATTCGGAAATGAAGAGAAAGAGCACGGGATGTAGCTCAGTGGCACAGCACCTACAAGGCAATTACAAGGCCCTAAGTTCAATTTCTAGAAAAAAAATGAAAGAAAAAAGAAATGAAGAGAAAAAGGAAAGATAGCATGATGTTTTAAATTAATTAAGCTATTGGTACATTTTAAGTATACATAATGTTCACATTCGTTATAGGGAATTTGTTCCTGTACATGATGATAATGCATTGCTTTGATACCTGTATTTATTGTATGATTCTTACAGATCCTCCAAGAATTTGGTTTCATTACTTCTACTATTTAGGAAGTAATGGAAAGTATAATGGCTCCAGCAAGGGTGACTCTTTCTTCTTCTTTCCTTTTCACCTTGTCCTTCTCCTGATCTTCTTCCTCATCATTTCTAGGCTCCACTTATTCTTATGAATTTGTGTTTTGAGTATTTGCATCTTTATTTTTGGTGGTAAATGCATTTAACTTTAGATATACCACCTTGACAAATGTTTCATTGAACAGTAAAATATTATTAAATAAAGGCACAGTGCTGTGCATTATATATCTAGAACTTACTCATGTTTCCCAACAGAGGCTGTTATACCCATTGTCTTGGTTTAGATTCAGGATGTTTCCAAAAGTCCCATGTGTTCAGAGATGGGACTATTGGAAGTTGATTAGAACATGGACACACTATACTTATCAGTGGAAGGATCTGTTAATGAATTTACATCTAAATGTGTTGTTAGAAAACAGGACCTGGTTGCAAGAGTTGTACAACTGGGGTGTATCTATTGAGGCTATATTCCCTCTTTAACTCTGCCTTGCTAACTTCGCTTTCTGAATGTCATCAGGTGAGAAGTTTTTCTCTGCCATCCTCTGTTGCCACACAATTTCTGCCTTCAAGGCAGCTGACTCTGGATTAAACCCCAGAAAAACAATGAACCAAATGAAATCTTTCCTTCTTTGTGCTGTGAGTGTTAGGTATTTTGTCCAGTAATGGAAAAACTTACAAATATATGGGTTGAACAGCATGTGCTCATGTTCTTGTCTCCTACCCTCTAGCTATAACCAGGAACCATTCCAGTACTTACATACTTCATACAAATGTTTATTATAGTGTTTGTCACTGTCCTACTGCCTTAATTTATGTAACACGAAGACCGATTTGAACAATTCCTTCATGTGTTGCTATTTTGGCATAGTGCAACCATTCCCTCCTCTTAAATATGAATAATATTTTTGTGTGCATTGTGTATTCTTTACATACTCATCCATTCACAAACATTTAGATGTTTTTGTATCTTGCCTGTTATGATTGGTATTGCAAGGTAATGAGCATACAGATATTTCCTTGAGATACTGATTTCCTTTCCTTTAGATTTCTAATCAGAGTTGAAAGTGAATCATATTGTAGTTCTATTTTTAATTTTTTGAAGAAAATTCTATTGTTTTCTACACTAGCTCTGACAGTTTACATTCCCTTTAACAGTATCCAAAGGTGCATTTTTCTAGACAGCTGGACAACACTTATTGAATCTGAAGTTTTGAAAACTGTAATAGTGCTTCTAGTAGATGTAAAGTAACTTTCATTGTGTTTTCAATTTGCTTTTTCTTCACATATAGTAATGTCTGCATATATATTTGCCTTCTTTGTGAAAAATATAGTCATCCTGTTGTTTGTTTTCTTTGCAATATAGAAACTTTTCAGTTTTTTTAATGCTCCACACTTTTATTTTTGATTTTGTTGATTCTGCTTACAATATGATATCCAAAAATACATTACCTTAGACAAGGGCAATGAGCTCTTCCCTAATTTTTGCTGGTACTTTTATGGTTTCAGACATTATCTTTAGGTTTTAACATTTTAAAAAATTTAGAATCTTAATTATACTGCAACACAAACAGTTGATTTCAAACTTTTGCACAACGATGTACATTTTTCTTACATGTATTTTATTGAAAAGTACACTTTTTCATTGAGTATTCATTGTTAAAGTCTAGTAAGAATGATCCCTGCATGTGTGGTTTTATTTCTGGACTCTCTAGTTCAATATATTTGAGTATGAGTTTATGTTTAGGTTTCCAGGTTCATATCATTGGACTACTACAGTTTGTAAAACATTTGAAATAAGAAAATCTTGTTTTACATGATTTCTTCATCTATTCACTTTCTTATGGTTCCATATAAATTCTATGTTTCTTCTTCCATTTCTGCAAAAATACCATTAGAATATTGAAAGTGATTGCTTAGAAGCTCTAGATGGGCATTATGATCATTTCAACAACATCCTTTCTATATGTTAATATGGGATATCCTTTAATTTGCCTGTACCTTCTTTAATGTACTTACACAGTGATTTTAGTTTTAGTGTAAAATTATTTATCATAAGTTATTACTATTATAAGAGGAATTGTTTCCTCAACTTATAATTCATTAGTGTATAGAAATACAACCCTTTTTGAATATTCATTTAAGGATGATCACTTTACTAACCTCATTACTTCTCAATCTTTTTTGGTCAACTTGGGAGAAATTTTTACATATAAAATCATAGGTATGCTAACAGTGAAAGTCTATAACTTCCCCTCCTGCTTGGATTTGTTTTATTTACTTTTCTTAGTTAATTTTTCTGACTGTACTTTAAACAGAATGTTGAATAGAAATGATGAGTGAACATTGTCTTTTTCTTTCTAATAGGGGTAGACTTTCAATGTTTCAGTGTTATGTATTATGTTATTGTGTTCAGTCATATATGACCTGTTTTATACTGAGAAGACTTTCTTAACTTCTAATTATTTGAGAAGTTCTTCATAATAACATGTTGGATTTTCTTAAACTCTTTTTCTTCATTAGCTAAAATGATATTTTACCTTTTGTTTTTCATTCTGTTTATGTGATATACCACGTTGAAGATTTAATTATGTAGAATTAACCTTTTTATCTCTAGAGCTAAATCCAACTTCGAGGTATGTATGAACTGTATTGTTCATTTAAACTCAGTTGACTTGTATTTTATTGAAGATTTTTGGATCTGTGTTCATCAAGGATAATAGTCTGAATTTTTGTTTCAGTAACCATATCTCACATCATCATCAAGGTAATCCAGGCTTCATAAAATATATTTTCAATTGTTTTTTCCAATTTGCTTTTTTAAAAGCATTTCAAAAGGACTAGTACTAATTGATCATTTTGGATTAATAATGGATGGAACAGTTGATCATTCTGGTCATGCGTGTGATCATGAATTTTTTTTATTATCACTTCAATATCTTTAAACTTTGCTGCTGTATTCAAATTTTCTATTTTTTGGTTTAATTTTTGTGTGTGGCATGTTTCTAAGAAATAATATTTTGATAAATTATCCTACTTTGGGGGCATTACTCATGCTAGTCTTATAGAATCTCTTGTATTTCTGTCACATCATTTATAATGCTGTATATCTAATTTACCATTTTATTTTTTTGAATCATCTCTTTTTTTCTCAGTTAGTGTAAAGGAAAGTTTGCTACTTTTATGTTGTCAAAAGATTACAGTCGTTGTTTTTAGAAAGCTTTTCTATTAGGTTTCTATAATACATTTTGCTTACTGCAATAGTGGTATTTTGTCTACTAGTTTCAGGCTAGTTTTTCTAGTTTCCTTATGTGTTTACTTAGTTTATCTGAGAGCACTTTTTTCTCAGTTCAATAGACAGTTTTTATTACAAAAGTCATTCTTGGAACTGTTTTGTTCCTTCTCAGAATTTTGGTATGTTGTGTTTTAATTTATGAAGTTTTCAAAATTTTAAATTTACTTCCTAATTTTTCTTTGACCTTCTGTTTACTTAGCAATATGATGTTAAATTTCCACATATATGTGAATTTTCCTGTTGTTGTCCTCTTGCCAATCTGTATTTTTATATTGTTGTGCTCAGAATATATACATGTTTTTTCCTTTTTTCTTTCTTTCTTTTTTTTCTTTTTTAAATTATTTATTTATTTATTTATTTATATTTTTTTGCGAGACAGGGTCTATACAGTTCATGGCAGCGTTGACCTCACTATGTAGCTCAGGTTGGCCTCGAGCTCACAGTAATCGTTCTGTCGCAGTCTCCCAAGGGCTCAAAGTGCAGTCGTGTGCCGCCATGCCTAGCTTCACAAAAGAATACAGACCTTGAAATGGTTTTTACCTTCATGAGTATTTCAAAATTGGCTTGTAACCTAACACACTAGCAATCATGTAGTACACTGTGCGCACTTCAGAAGTATGTTTTCGTTTCTTGTTTCCATTTTCATTTGAAGCCTGTTTTGTCTAAGTATACCCACCTCTGCTCTTTTTAGGTTTCTATTTGTATGAGCCATGTATTTCTTCCCTCTTATTTCAACTGATGTGTTTCCTTAAAGCTAAAGTACATCTCCTGTAGACAATATATCATTGAAGCACGCTTCTTAATCCATTCAGGAACTCTATTATCATAAGATGAAATTTTTATTACTATTTAATCAATTTCTCCCACTTTTTTTTAGTTGTTGTTTTTAATTACTTCCATTCTGTCTTCCCTTGAGATCTGATGATTTTTCGATTGTATTATACTTAAGTGCCTAGTTCTGTCTCTTTTGCTTATGTATTCTATGTTCATTCTTGTAGTTGTTATGAGGCATTCCTAAAGGTCCTATACTTGTAAAAAGTCCGTTTTAAGGTGATAACTTTTATTATATGATTCTCCTAAATGTAAGTTTTGATGACACATATTATTTCATTTACTGCGTATACAGTAACAACTAGTTATTCTTCTGTGTATTTACATATGTTCCACCATTAAGTTATTATTCTGATATTAACTATATACTTTCAATTACTCATGACTACTTGAATTTAATTTAATTTAGTTTTATTTAATTCATTTTAATTTTATTTATTTTTGGTGCCAGAAATTGAACTCAGGACGTTGCATTTGTTAGGCAGGCACTTTCCTGCTGAGCTGCATCTGCAGTCCAATTCTAATTTTAAATTCTCTCCTTAATGGAATTTCAGATTCTGTGTACTATAATACTTTAAGTGTGATAAAAACAATTGATTCCTGTAAAACGATGGGAGGATATACAAAAACAGAAGGAAACAATGTGGACATGTTTCCTCTTTGAATAATCATAAAACTTATGATTCAGAAAATAATCACAGAATCTTCCTTATGCATTACTTATGTGGAATAAATTAAGAGGAATGCATCATTCTTTTACCAAATATTTAGCTTTGATATTATATTGAGTGGTTTCATAAGGTTAAGATAATGTAATTTGAAAAATTACATGTGATTATCTATAGGAGATATCTGTTTACGTATATGTCTTCAGAGTATACATTTCTCATTGAAAAAGTTAGCAGACTTACAAGTATTAAATAGAATATATGTGTATAATTAATTTTGGATGCTAAATGCATGAACGTTGGCCTGCAAATAATTGTATAACATAAGCTTCCTACTATGATGTGTATGCAGCTTCATCTTTCAAACATTAAACTGAGATGCAAAAATAATATTCTATCTTTAGCACATGTGTTATGGTATAGGCTAAGTTTTGAAGAACAAAGGAATAAGTTTATTATAAGCTTTAGTTTGTGCTTATCACTGCTTATGCTTATTAGCTTTAGCTTTTACTTAGGTCTGAAGTCTACTGCTTTATTTCTTCTTACCCCTCAGAATATATATTATGACTTCATGAAGATTTCTTTGGTAACAATGGAGCGATGTTGGGGGTGAAGTTCTCAGTACCTCAGCTATCAAGGAGAAGACTACTGCTTCTCTTGAGTGTGGCCTGGCCTCATGAGAAATGTGCACAGTTCACTGAGCTGATGCACATAGTGACTTGACCTTCACAAGATAATGCAGACAGTTTCCTCTTGTTCTTCTGAAGCCATAAAGTCACGCTGTTCTGCTGAAGATTAGATATCCTTCCTGACTCAGTTTCTGCCCTCCCCTTAAACTCTTTATGAACTTAGTCATTTGCTGATTCTATAAATAAATGCACTGCAGTTGCTAGGTAGTTCTTTTCTCCCAGCAGGAGAGAGGGCTCCCCAGACCTCAGCTTTTGTATATTGATTCCTGTCTTATTAATCCTCTGACCTCTGTCCTGAGTGTCAAGAGCTGAAGTGGATGTGGCAGAATGACAATTAAAACTTGGGCCTGAAATTATAGATTTTGCCTCCTAGCAAAATAAAAATAACAATTAGTAACAACTAAAAGTGAAAGTCTGTAGCTTCACAATACCAGCTAAGTGAAGTAGTATCATGCAAAGTTACATATGATTAATCTCACAGTTAAGGGCTGAACAGTGATGAAGAATTCAAAACATCTGTCTGCATGCTGGAGATCCAAAGGATTCAGTAAAAAATGTGCAGTCGACTGTAGTGTCCTGTGTGAGTCCTTATCAGGAGGCTGAAGAATCTGCACTGGAAGTCTGAATGTCAGTGTTAGAAACCAAGTATGATATCCAAGGTGATGGTGAAGACTGGAGCTGCTCCAATGAAACAGAAGCAACACTTTCTTATTTGTTTCCCTTTGATACCATTCTGGAAACAATCTTCCCTAGGGTGGGACTTCCACACTCTGAACTACTCTGATCCAACTTAGTTGGGCATTTTTCACTCAAATTAATACAACCAGTTAACTATCACAATTGGAGTATACTTATTAATACCGAGATTTCCAATTTAACAACCTACTTGTGTAATGACCATTTGAACTTTTGACTTGCAACTCAGTCTTTTAACCCATCTTTTACTTTTTTCTACAGTTCTATGTACCTTGTTTATAAAGCTTCATTGTCTTTTTTATACAGTGCATCTTTTTGTGCAGTAGTGTTTTTTGTTGTTGTTGATTGTACAGTACAGTAGTCTAGTTGTATGCTCTGTTATATATTACACTATTGCATGTAAGAATTACCCAAATAAAAGTAAAGTCATTAAGTTGGAGTTTCTTTTGACCATTTATTTTTCTGAATATTGTAATATACATACTATATACAATTGGTCACTTGGCAAACTATTCATTTAGTGAATTAGTCCCAGGAACATAAGTCAGTCAATAACTAGGTATGTTTATACATTCATCCACTCACTTGTAATTGAAAAGTTTACCCTTTTATAGTCAAGCAATTATCAATAAATACAAACTTTATTACCATTTAATTAAGCAATTGTTTTGTAAGTGTTCTTTGTTGATGCTCATTTTTTGCTCTCTGTCTTCCTTTGATTTTATGATTTTTTTATTGTGATATGCTTAAATTTCAATTCCTCTGCCTTTTGGTTATCTACTATACTATATAGTATAGTATATATACTATACTATATGTTTGTATATTTGTACTTGTTATGGAGCATACCTAAAACTCTTACACTTGCAAAAATCTTCTTTAAGGTGATAACTTTTCATTCATGCTTTCCCCAAATGTATGTTTTTCAGTGTCACATCTTATTTCATTTTTATTCTGCATACAATAATAAATAATAACCATCACAACATTAGAGTATTCTGAATTTTATAATATGCTTATTATTAGCTGTGACCTTTTGATTCTAACTTTCATTACTCTCCAAGTTGGACTTGAGATTCTGTATACTAAGTAAGATACTCTATGATGAAAACAACATAGAGCCACACAAAAAGAAGGGAGAAGAACAGGTTACATATTGGCTCATAGAATATGCTTGAGTGAATGCAAAGGAATTGAAATGATCCATGCATATTATCAGTTCACAGTGGAATGCAATTGGAAATCCATGGCAAAATAAACTGCAAGAACTTCATAAACACATGGAAATTAAGTAGCACTCTATTGAACAACCAATGGGTCACAGATGAAATTAAAGAAGAAATTAGTTTTTTCAGTTGAATGATAATGACAATACAACATACTGAAACTTATGTGACACGATGAAAGCAGTCTTAAGAGGGAAATTTATAGTAGTAAATACACATATTAGAAAATAGAGCAAACACATGTAACCAATTTAATGGTGAACCTCGAACTTCTAGAAAAAGAAGAGCAGGCTAAGTCAAAAGCTTGCACAAGGGAGGAAATTACAAAGATCAGAGTCAAAATTAATACATTGGAGACTAAAAATACAATCCAAAGAATCAATGGCTGAAAGAGTTGGCTTTTTGGAAAATTAAATAAAATTGACAAATTCTTATCCAACCTTATCAAAAAAAGGAAAGAAAAGACTCATATCCACACACTTAGGAACGAAAAAGGTGAAATCACAAAAGACACTGCAGAAATCCAGAAGATCATCTATACTTACTTTGAAAATTTGTATTCTAATAAGATGGAAAATGCAGAAAAAATGAACAGATTAGATTCCTAGATACTTGTGAATTCCCAAATCTGAATCAAGAAGATATAAAAGTCCTGAGTGAACCAATATCAATCAATAAATTCAAAGATGTAATTACAATCTGTCAACAATAAAAGACAAGCCCTGACATATTCACTCTTGATTTCTCCAAGAAATTTAGAGAAGACCTAACACCACTACTTCTCAAATTCTTTAGTGAAATTGAAAGAGAAGCAATACTCAAAAATTCATTCCTGGAAGCAAGCATTACCGTGATACCAAAACCAGAAATGGACACAACAGGAAAGAGAATTACGGGTAAAATTCCCTAATAAACATATATACAAAAATCCCCAGTAAGATACTGGCAAAAAGACTACAGCAAATCATCAAAAAGATTGTACAGCCGAGAGTTTGGCTCAATGGTTTAAGCGCCTGCCTGGCAGGTGCAAGGTTGTGAGTTCGATCTCCAGTGCCAAAAAAAAAAAAAAAAAGAAGAAGATTCTACACAGTGATCAAGTGGTATTAATCCCATGGATGCAGGGATGGTTCAACATACGTACACCAATATATATATTACACCACAATAACAGAGCCAAGTACAAAAATCATACAATCAAAACAATAGATGCAGAAAAAGCTTTTGACAAAGTCCAGCATTCATTCATGATAAAAACCCTACAGAAAATTGGAATACATGGTGTTTATCTCAATCTGATAAAAGCCACCTATAAAAAATCATACTCAATAGACAAAAACTGAAAACTATTTCTCTAAAATTAGGAACAAGACAAGGATGTCCATTGTGTTCACTCTTACCCTACATAGTCCTGGAAACTTTAGCTAGAGCAATTAGACAAGAGAAAGAAAAGGAATAAAGATAAGAAAAGAAGAAGTTAAACTATTGTTATTTGTAGATGACAGGATATTCTTTGTAGAAAACCCCCAAAACTCCACTAAAAAACTGAAAGATTTAATAACCAAATTGAGTAGTATAGCTGAATACAAAGCCAACACTCAAAAATCAATAGCCTTCCTGTATGCAATTAACAAGCTTACTAACAGAGAAATCAGGAAAACAGCTTTCACTACAGCATCAAAAAAAAAAAAAGAAAGAAAGAAA
>RJWM01045214.1:0-12886 GCA_004363535.1 Dasyprocta punctata | reverse complement strand
TGACTGGGGGCCCAGCCTAGGCTCCTGACTGGGGGTGCAGCGTGGGCTCCTGACTGACTGGGAACACAGTGTGGGCTCCTGACTGACTGGGGACGCAGCGTGGGCTCCTGACTGGGACTTATTGCATGGTCCTGGAAGTACATTTCGTTGCAGAAAGGGTCTGCAGATTTTGTTATTTCTGAAATAATTTAAAACACTTATTATTTGTCTTATTAAGGGCCCGTATGTGAGATGCAGGCAGTCAAAGCCAAGCACCCACCTGCCCCCCTATAGCTTCTAGACTGCTGGGGGAGACGTCAATCAACCCTCCGTGCAGCGTTTTCCCCACAGACCATCTGGACTGCTCTTTTAACAATCACAAGTCGAATTGCCTTCTTCCCTTAAAAATGAGTGGTCACAGTTCAGTGAGGCGGTGCCTGCCAGTGACCCCAGCACTTTGGAGCCCAGCCTGGGCAGTTTAGCAACTTAGTGAGACCCTGTCTCAGAATAAAAAATAAAAAGGGCTGGGGATGGAGCTCAGTGAGGAGCCCTTGGGCCCAGCCCTCAGCACCACAGCAAGCCCACAGCCACAAGCCACCACCACTTTACAATGGCTTTGACGTGTCCCTAAGCTAAAGGCCCTGACCTTGGCGTGGCCCGTGGGCAGTCAGGACGGGCCGCCCCTGGGATCCGCACTCCGCACTCCTGGCCTGCGCCAGGCCTGCCTCCTTCCTTGGAGCCCTAATCCTGCTGATCCCGACTGGGCCCGCTGCTCTGCTTCTTCTGGCCGGCGTTCCCTGGTGTTTAGGCCCTGCGCCCCGGCTGATGGCCCATGACCTTTTGTTCTTTATAGCAGCTGTCACCGCCTGAAATGGCCTTGCGTGTCTCTGCTGAACAGCCTGTTTTGTCTCCTTCACGAGACTGAGTTCTTTCTGCCTCATTCTCCCCAGTGGCGCTGGTGTCTAGTCCAGCGTCTGACATGGTGTGGCAGCACTCAGCAGACATTCTTTGAATATTTAACAAAGGTACAGTTTCTGTCACTGAAGGAGTCTGGAACATCCAGCCTGACTACTGTATAGCTGGACAGTGCTGGCAAAGTACAGCTGAATTTTTGCTCTCGATTCTTCCCCACGATTATTGATCCATCTGTAGATTTTGTGGTGCTTTATAGCAGAATCCTTTTGCAGCACCTCAAGCCCTTATTCCAAGCCCTGCTCTTCCTCCCTTTGGTCTGGAAAGCACATTACAGATGACTGCAGCAGGTAACCAGGAACCGTGAGTTACTTAATTAATGTTCTCTGCAAGTCGCTTGTTCCACCCCCTGGCTGCAAGCATGGGTAGAAAGACCCTTGCCTGTGTCTGATTTTTTTTTTTTTTTTTTTTTTTGTGGCACCAGAAATCGAACTCATAACCTCGCGCCTGCCAGGCAGGCGCTTAAGCCACTGAGCCAAACTCCCGGCCCTAGGTTTTTGAGGCAGGGTTGCGCTACGTAGTTCAAACCAGCCTTGTGCTCACGTTGTAGCCCAAACTGGCCTCGAACTCAACGATACTCCTCCTACCGCAGCCTCCCGAGTGCTGGGATTAAAGGTGTGCGCCACCATGCCCGGCTTCTTGTGTCTGATCTTGATCGTAGTGGCTCACGACGTGGCCCCCTTCTCTAGTCTGTGCATCCTGTGGGTCCTCGAGGAATGGCTTTCTTTTTATCTTTTCAGTTCAGGAAGAATGTGGCTTTGGGCCTGTGTGTCTGTTGGAAGCAGGCTTTCGATAATATCCATTTATGAGCAAGGAAGCAGTCGTGGTGAAATTTTGCTTAGTCATAGGCAGTCTTCTCCAGGGTTTCCATGGGGACCTGGAGGTGTAGAGTAATTCCCGGGAAGCGCACTGGAAGCAAACAGGGAAGAGTGTGAATGCAGTCTCGCAAGTCCTTTCTGCAGCCAGCGGTAGTAAGGGGGCACTGCTTTCCAGGGCCTGCGGGTGCGGAGCAGGGGATGGACTTCTCGGGGCCAGAGGTGACGAGATCTTGTCCCTGGGCTCAGATTACAGAAAAAACCAGATGTGAGTTCTTGGCCTCCATTATGGTTCTCCCTCTGCTCGTTATGTGACAGTGACAGTTATCTAACCTTTTAGGGCGTTCTTGCTCAACTATTAGTTACAATGAGGATCAGATAAGATCGTGTGTGTGTGTGTGTGTGTGTGTGTGTGTGAGAGAGAGTGACAGAGACAGAAGAAAAAGATCATAGGAGAGAATCATATTGTGAGAGGTAATTTTTTGAGACAGGGTCTTAATACACAGTTCAGGCTGGCCTCTAACTCTCAGTGACCCTCCTGCCTCAGCCTCCCAAGTGTCAGGTGTGGTGGCACTAGTAAAGTGTTTTAAATAGCTGATATTTATGCCTAGTATGCACTAGTTAGCCCTTCTGAGCTCTTCACGTGTGTAAGCTAATTTAGTCTCCTAGACAACATGGGCAGATGTTTCATTTCCCCCGTTACAGTCGAGGAAGCCAGGGGACAGAGAGGTAATGTACCCAAAACCACATGTGAGTGAGTGGCAGAGAGAGGACTTGAATCCAGGTGTTCCAAGTTCACGCCCTCTAAGCTCAAATTCAGGTCACCAGAAAGAGGTTCGGTACGGTTGGTGGAGGTGGTGGCTGAGCTTCACCAAGTCTTGAGTGATGAGTCCTTCAAAGCTGTACCTGAAAAATTTACCTCGCTGTTACTGCAGAGAAGCTTTCTGTGAGAGTCTCCGACGCTGCGAGCATGGGACTCCTCGGGGACTTTGTACTGTCCCTGACTCGGGGCACCTGCTGCTCGCCATGGGCCAAACCTCGGCACCCAACACTCGGCGGCTTCCTTCTCCGGCAGGTCCTGCATCCGCACCGGAGCGCCTGCTCTTCTGGCTTAGGGAGAGCGTCGCCAAAGCGGAGAATCCAGGGGCACCGGCACGCTGACTCATTCTTTTGCCACACGTGGATTTATTTGGTCAAGAACAGTGTCAGAGCGGGCGTGGTGGTGCATGCCTGTAGTCCTAGCACCTGCGAGCCTGAGGCAGTGAGTTTGAGGCCAGCCTGGGCAACACAGTCAGACCCTGTCGGAGAAGATGGAGAGCACTGTTGGTGTCAGACGTCGCAACAGCAGGTAAGGCATCTAGTTAGATGCAAGCAGTCAGGAAACCCATATGCAGAGTTAGTGCTTATTCAAGGGAGAGCAAAAGTCACCACTTGCCATGTTGGACGGGAAGCCTTGGTGGCCACTGAGGGCTTCAGCACAGGCGGCACCCGGGTCCAAGTCAGCTTTGGTGAGGCGAGGACAGTCATGGAGTCCGTGCACAGCTCTGGCCCTGCCATCACGGCCACCAGCTTCAGGGACCCACTGTGAAACACCTAGGGCGCTGGGAAAGAGCGGAGGCGTCTCACACTTTGGTTCTTCAGTGCAGCCTCGTAGTGAGGACCTGGGGCCATGTAGTTAGAGCTCACTAAAGGAATGGGTTTAGTATTTTTAAAGAATAGGTGCTGTATAAAGGGTTCACAAGGTAGGTTTACAGTGGCTGCTTCCAGGGGCAGGGCAGAAGAACGCAAAAGGGCCTTCTGTGTCTGGAGGGCCGGAGGAGCCTGTCAGGAGCTGGAGTCCTGGCTGAGTCTGCGTCTGAGCGCCGAAGGTCTGCACTGGAAGCCGGAGGGCAGCGTGAGAGGGGAGGGCAAAGCCGGGCGCTCCTCTGCAGAAGCAGAAGCGGACCCCCTCCTCCTTTCCCTTTCTATTCCACGCAGGCCACAAGCCTGTTGGTTGGTGCCACTCACGGGGCGGGGCTTCCCTCTTCAGTAAGTTCATCATCCAGACACCCAGAATCGTGTGAAACCAAACTGCTAGGTGTTTCTTATTCAAACTGACTCCACAACTGTCACAGGCTACAAATAGGCTCGAACTCCAGGGCCCGGAAATCTGCATTCCCAGCCGTCCCGCTCCACCTTTCCTTTTCCACGCTGTGATTGCCCTGCAGGGCTTCCTTGGCCCACACATCGTGAAACAGGGATTTAGGTCCAGTGCTGACCCGCAGTGTGGTTAGGCTGTTGTGCTGGGGCGGTGAACCCCAGGGCCTTTGCAAAGCGGATGTCAGTATGACTCATTATGACGCGGGACAGGCGCTCCAGCTGGGCTTGTCCACGTTTGTGCTAAACGCGCTGCTACTCCTGATGGCAGTTTCTGGTCTTTGAGGCGAGATTCCGCTGGGGATAGCAGCACGGTCTGACTTCCTCACGCCTTTGAATGTTAACACTTTAACTCAGATGCCTTCAGACAAGGCGGGGGCCTCCCCCAGAGCATGCTGACTGGTCAGCTGCAAACTCAGTGCCTGTGATGGTCCACGTCACAGGGCGCTATACTCCAACACGGATTGAATCTCTGGATAAATGCTTTTGTATCTCCTGCTTGTTCCTGGTGCTTTTGAATATTGGGAGAATTTGCATATTACAAGGATTTTATTTCAAAACTTGGTATGCAAAATGCACATTTTTTGGGGGGGTGGTATTGGTATCCAGGGGTGCTCTACCACTGAGCTACATCCCCAGTTCTTTTTATTTTTATTTTTATTTTTTTTATTTTGAGACAGGGTCTTGCTAAGGCCCAGGCTGGCATTGAACTTGAGGTCCTCCTGCTTCAGGGTCTTGAGTAGCTGGATTATAGGTATGTGCGCCAGGCCTGCTCCCAAGATACAGACCTTAAATATTTAAGGTAGCAGCACATGAAAACCACAAAAATGTTGTATTGCAGGAAGCAATTATTTCTATCAGTTTGGAGCAATCCTTACAGGAATTGATAAAGAATGTATTTGGGTCCTTCACAAAATATTGAAGGAAAAGTCAGAAAATTACATGATTGCCTTGGTGCAAAGGATTATAATTTAAAAAAAAATCTCTCTATTGTCTCTCTCTCTCTATATATATATCTGTTTCTGCTCTGTCTCTCTGTCCCTTCCCCACCTTTTCTCTCTTTATTTCTTTCTGCTGTGCTAGGGGTTGAACCCAGGCTTTTTGTAATGAGTATGTCCCCAACCCCTTCTTAGTTTTTTACATTTTGAGATAGGGTTTTGCTAAATCAGTAAGTTGCTCAGGCTGGGCTTCAATTTATGATCTTCCTGCTTCAGCCTCCTAGCCTGCTGGGATTATAGGCATGTAGCACCATGCCTGGCTTCAAACAAATAGTATCATTTTAAAAGGATCCTTTTGCTTTCCTGTTGTTTTATCTCTGTCACCTAAGTGACCTTACTACCTACTGAACTTCTAGCTAAGCATCTTGGAAACTGAAAAACAAATCAGCTGGGCATGGTGGTGCAGGCCTGAAATCCCAGAACTCTGGGACCCTGTGACAGGAAGACTGTAACTTTGAACCCAAAATAGGCAATTTGGCAAGACTGTGTCTTAAAAAATGAAAAATGAGCTGGGCATGTAGCTCAGTGTGAAGGCCCTGTGTTCAATTGTGTGTGACACACACACACACACACACACACACACACACACAATCAATGTAGTTCAAGCGCTAGGGAGGGTCCTTCAGATACTTAGTTATAAAAATGAGGTGTGGTCATGCCTTGTAACTTAGTAATTCCTCCCCTAGCGTTTCCCTTACAGACAGACGTCCTGCACACACACAGAATGGTGGATTAGCAGATCAGTCACTGTCTTCTGGAGCGTAAGGGAAGACTGGAAACCACCTACACATTCCTCCACTGGGCACTGATGAAACTGTTACCATGGTGATGGGTGAATTTCCAGGTTCTCGTGTGCTAGGAACAAAGAATTGGACATAGCGTGCGATGGTAAGGAGAGAGCAGAAAAGTGTTGGTCAAGGCATTTTATAAGAAAGGGATCATCTGGCATATAATATTTTTATATTGATTGATTGTTTTGAGAGAGGGTTTTGCTATGCAGTTCAGGCTGGGCTAGAACTCACTTTGTAGCCAAGGCTGGCCTCAGACTTGCAGTGATCATCCTGCCTCAGCCTCCCAAGATGGCAGTACGCTTGGAGCGAGTGGGCTTGTGCCGGCAGAAAGAAAAATGGCACAAAGCTAATGGCCTTAGGCTTAAGAATTTAAGATGTGCTGGGCCTAGGGCGCTGGGGCTTCCAGAGCTCCGGCACAAAGGCGTCCTGCTGGACTTTGGAATTTTCCAAGGTGGGCCCAGGGGTCTTTGTTTTTTCTTATCTCTCCCTCTGGGTAGTAGGTCTTGGGATAAAGCTGGGGTGCTGGCCCTGGGGATTGTCCAGGTTTGGGTAAGTGGCCCTGTAGCCCCAATTGTACTGTCTATATTAAAATTATGACACAGCTGTAGAAGGAAATGCAGGAGGAAGTTTGTTCGTTCTTTTGATGGGGGAGTCTCATTATGTTGCTCAGGCTGGTCTTGAACTTGTGGGCTCAAGCAATCCTCCTGACCCAGCCTCCCAAGTACCCGGGATTATAAGGGTGCAGCACTGCAGCTGGAGAAAGTTTATGTTTCCTAAGCTGAGTGATGGTTTTCAAAACATATTTTTATCTTAAAATTATAAATATTCTTTTGCATGTAGTAAATATTTAATAAGATTAAGTTTAAAAAGCAAGTGAAAAATATGTATTAAAAGAGAAAATGTATGTTTGTACCAAATGGCTAAAAGGCCCAGTTGCGGCGGGGGTAGGGGGTGGGGTGGACACCTGTAATCTCAACACTGGGAAAGCTCAAAGCCAGCCTGGGCTACATAGTGAGTTCAAGGCCAGTGCCTACTACATAGTGAGACCCTGGCTCAAAAAACAAGACACATACACACACAAATACAACCCTCAAAAAACAGGAAACAAAAAATAAATACATCAATAGCCCATATCTGAAAGAAGAGAACTGGGTGGTTAGCACCAGGGGCGGGAGAGAAACTTCACTGAGCATACTCCTGTGTTGGTTAGAGTGGTGAGCCCTGTGGTCTGTGGTATCTTTTTAGGTAGAATTAAAATGGAAATCAAAGAGACAAACCATATATTCCCTCACATACACCTTTATCCACACAATTTTTTTTTTTAAACAAACACAGGTGTTAACAAGTGTAGCTTTACCTTCTTTCTGGGTCCACATCGCACTGGCCAAGCACAGGAAGAGCTAGCTAGGAGGGTTTGTTTTTTTCTCCTGTTACAGTGCCCTGAGCCTGTTTGGTGGTCGTTTCTACGTGTTGCATTTGGCTGCGAGGAGTCAAGGCGAGAACTTTAGGTCACCAGGAGCTGTCTGTGTGCTGGCCACAGGTGGCTTTGAGATGCCATTGGTGCAGACACTGGCTCAGGAGCCGGGGAGCTTGTGTAGGGGGAAAAGCTTCACAGCAGACACATGAGATAGGAAAAAAAGGAAGGCAGGAAGAAAGCAAGCCAGCAGAAGAGTTTTTCCTATTTACCCTCCTCACTCAACACTGTCGTTCCTTTGCTGGAGGGGCAGGGGTCGTCCCTGCAGGTGAGCCACCTTTCCAGCGACACCAGCTGGGTCTCTGAGAATTCAGTCCGTTCCGAGCCCCTGAGTCAGACCCCACATAAGGGCTCAGTACCCTACTTCAGATGCCAGTCACAAGCAGTGGCGGTCACATATACTTTTGACTGACCTGCTATAAATTGGGGCTCCCTCCAGGACCCCCTCCTCAGGATTGATCAACTTGCTAGGACAGCCGCAGAACTCAGGGGAGCGTTCACTGGCTTCCTCTGAAGAAAGCGTGTTCAGCAGATGACCCGCCAGGCAGAGAGATACATAGGGTGAGGAGTACTCGTTTCAGGAACCTGGAGGACGGACCAAAGATCAGGACCAGCTTTCCTCAGTGCTCCTATTGCTCAGAAAATTACAAGAATTTTGGGAGCTTTGTGCTAGGAACTGAGGACAGAGACCGATATTTATGTTTCTTTTGTTGTATAACCAATGTCTTTTAAAAAGTCTTAAAGTAGCACCTGATACTCTTGGAAAGATAGCTAACACTTGGGTACTCAGTTTGTGTGAGGCGCTGTTCAAAGCCTATATAAATTATTAATCCTTCCCCAGGGAAGGGAGGGAGAGGAGAGGGTAGATGGGGAAGGGGAATAAAAAAGATCAAGACGCAGTGCCTCAAGGTACCATTTCCCCAAGATGAATATAATTATTATGTATGGCAAACACACTCATAAAAAAAAATGGAGAGGCATGGGGGGCCATAAAGGAAGGAAAAGCAAAAAAAAAAAAAATTCTTACAACTTTATGAAGCAGGAATTATTATCCCCATTCTTCAGATGGGGCAGTGGGCACAGTTGCTGCAGGGCAGCGCAGGTGATACAGAGGCCCATGATTTGAACCCTGCTCTGACTCCAGAGTGCCGGCCTCCTCACAGGAAGACGCAGTCACACCGGCGCAGCTCTGGCGGCGAGGGGAAGGTGCTGCTTCTCCACTGGCCTTGGTCAGCAGAGTGGGGGGCTTGGAGAACTGAGAACTTTTGGCCTGTGGATGTTGTTACTGCGGGAGGACCTCAAACCATGAGTGAGATTTAAGGCAGAATCTTGTAGGAACAAAAGGGGCACAGGAAGCTCTTAAACACCGTGTGGGGGGGGGAGTAGCACTTTGCAGTGTCTGCTGTGGTCCACAGCTGGGGCCCGCAGAGCAGGGGTGGGGAGCATTTGTGTGCACATGTGTGGGGGGCAGGAGTGGTCATCAAAGGGTGGGTGGATCTAGGAGGTTTTGTTTTTGAGGATCTGGTAGAATTGGAATTAGCTGATGGTCACTGTTAGGGTTGATACATTTTTGTCAACTTGAGAAGTTCAGAAATTTAGCTGAGCGACTCAGCAGGGAGCCAGGGTCCTCACGCTGTAAACATCCTGAGACTGTGCAAGAGCAGGACCCGGAGATGGTGAGTGCTACACCCAGCCTGGGGGTGGCCGGGGCTGGCCTGCTTACAGCAAGGGGCGGGAAAGGGGTTTGCTTCCCCACCTTTTTGTTCTTGCTGCCATTGCTGTCTTCTGTCTTCTGCTGCATTGAAGTGTGGCCCCTGTGCCATGCTGCCCTGCCTTGGAGCCAGCTGATTATAGACTGAAACCTCCACAAACTGTGAGCTAAATAAACTTTTCCTTCCTTCATTTTGGGCATTGGGTATTTTGTCCCAGCAATAGAGAAAAGTAACTGAGACAGCCTCCAAGGAAGCAGAGAACCGTACATGCTGCCATCAGAAGGGAGGCCGCCCTCATGTGCAGGGGCATTAGAACGGTGAGGTGTTCTGCCCACAGGGTTTTGTCATTTGTGCTCCGATCTCACTCTCTCAGGGGTGCGACAGAAGCTGTCATTCCCCCCAACTCCTGCCCGTCCTCTTCCTGACCAGAGTGAAGCACTGAGACTTGGGGAGGCTTTCCCTGGTCCAACGCTCTTGTCCCTGGCCTGGCTATGGTGGAAGTGTGGAGGAGTTATACTCTGGAGCACCTTCTGCTACTGATGGGAAGGAGTTGCTAAATAAGTGCTTCCACTTCCTTGTTCTTCAGAGGGCAAAACTCAGAGCTGTCCCATCCCCCAGAGCATCCTTGCTGTGTGGATCCCCAGCTGCCCACCATGGCGTGCCCACTGGTCACCTACTTAGTGACTTGGCTGGCTTCCTGACTCTCCTGACTCTTTACTTGTGCACCCCAGAATTGCCTCCCAATAAACTGTTTGTACCAAGTCCTCTGTTTCAAAGGGTGCTTTTGGGGAACCTGCCCTAAGGCCATTTATAATGAAAAGTAGGCCCAGAGAGGATATTTCACTTGCCTAAGCTCACATTTCTAGTATGTGGCTATCTTACTTTCTCTTCACTGGAATAAAATATACCCACAAGCTAAAGGAGGAAAGGTTTATTTTAGCTCACAGTTTGTGGAGGTTTCAGTCTATAGTGGGCTGGCTCCAAGGCAGGGTGACCTGGCAGAGGAGCATAGCAAAGAAGAAACAGTCCATGGCATGGGAGGCAGGAAGCAGGAAAGCTTCCCTCTTTCCCTTTTTATTCCATCCAGGTTACAAACCTGCTGGGTGGTGCCGCCCATAACAGAATTTCCCAAGCATGGGAAAAGAATCTGATCTACAGATATCCATGGTGGGGCTTCCCTCTCAGTAAATCCGTCATCCACACCCAGAGCTATGCTAAGTCTATCAGTGGACTAATCCAGTGTCACCCATGGTCCAGTATCACACACCCATGATCCAGTCACTCCTCAAAGCCCCACCTATGAGCTCAGGAAGCCTTTTTTCCCCCTTTTTTGAGACAGGGTCTTACCATGCAGTTCAGGCCGGACTTGAGCTCACTTTGTAGCTCAGGTGGGTCTCAAACTCACAACCATCCTCCTGCCTCAGCCTCCTGAATGCTGGGATTACAAGTGTCCACTACCACACCCGACCTCATGAGGCTTTTGGGAAGACATCTAGATATAAACCATATTAGTAACAAATCTAGTATTTTAGCCCAGACTTCCTTAGTCCAAGCTAAATGTTCCTTTCTGCAGCACTGTGTTTAGTATCTGCCATAATGCTACCCTCTGACATATCGGATTTGCCTACAAGAGTCTGGCCTATTAGACAATAAACTCATGCTATGCCCTTGATGATTTTGTACACTCAAAACCAACAAGCACCATATTTTTCAGAGTAGATGCTCAGTAAGGATTTGTGACAAGTAAGAGAGCAAGAAGAATGGTATGAAGGAGGAGGAGGAAGCAGGTGTGTGACACTGGAATGTGGCTGACGGCTTGACATCAGTGCAAGAGTCGCTTGACTTGGAGGAGGCCGAGGTAGGAGCAGCAGAAGCAGAAAACCCAGGAGGTTCAAGGAGGAGCAGAAATGTTGAAGGAAAACTTGAAAAGTCCATTGTCTTGTGTGAGAAAAGCCCATTTTTAGTGTATGTATCCCTGAAGGGACGTTAATGTCCCCAGTCCCAAACTGCCAGGCATCTCATTTCTTTGAGGGCCTGCACTCCACTTATTTTATTTTATTATGTTATTTTGATGCCGGGGATCAAACTCACAACCTCATGCTTGCCAGGCAGGTGCTTAGGCCACTGAGCTAAATCTCCGGCCCCCTGAAGGGAAGCTTTTGAAAATTATTTTTTTATTTTTAGCATTAGCTTTGTAGGAAAAATATTTAATGGGTCTTCACCAAAGAGTAAAGTCTAAAATCAGATGCTACAGGGCAAGGAACCGTCTATGGAACCCTCTCAGGATCCTCCCAGGGGGAGACGAGTAGATGCCAAGACTGATCGACTGCTCTCTAATTAGATGGCTGCGGGCCCTGCTGAGGCTGGAACTGCAATATCTCGCTTAATCCTCCCGTCCTCTTTTCATCTCCGCCTGACACATAAAGAAGCTAAGGCTGAGAGGTATCACGCAGTTCACCTGCAGCCCGGCCGTCAGGGTCCCCAGCCCCTGCTAACCACGCCGGCGCTCCCTCCCAGACCCCGAGGAGATGCGGAGTGCAAGTGTTAAACAGTGTGACGTCGGGCGGCCTTCTCTGGCAGTCGGGGAGCCGGCTCCCTAGGAGGAGCCTTCCGCAGGGGGTTCCGTGAGTGGCTCCTGCGCTCCCAGGGTGCAGCGGGAGCGGGGTGCCCGCCTTCTCTGGAAGGGAAGCGCTCTCGCTCCTCTGCTCTTTGCTTGCTCATGGTAAAAATGTCTTTTCCTTCCTGAACAGACTGAAAGCAGGTTGCCGACCGCATGAGACTTCACCTATAAATACTAACGCAGGAGGGCCTAAGAGCAAAGACATTGTTTTACTTCATCTCTGTATTATTATCATGGCCAAGAAATTTAGCATTGATGCGACAGTGTTTCCCAGTGTGCAGTCCATACTCAAACATTTGTTTCCAAATATCTCCAAGATGTCCCCCCTTTTAAAAAAAAAGAATCCTGAATCAATTTTGTAAATAGTAGATTATCTTTCTGGAATATTTTGGGACAAAAAATAATGAAAAACATTTTACTGGCTATTTATTATTCTACAAGGCTGATTTGCTAGAACTCATTCGCCTTTTCTTTGGTGGTGGCTGTGTCTGTTATAAATAAGACGCGGTGTTGCGCGGGACCGCGCCTTTGGCAGCGTGGACTCGGGCACCAGCTAGCGGAGTCCACGGCGAGCGGGAGCTTGACTGCCGTACGTGGGAGTCGTGGAGTGTGGCTCACCAGGCAGGGTCCCTGGAGAGCCTCTGTGGAGAGCTGCTCAGGAGAGGTGTACTAAAGAGTGTCTTGGGGGCCACACCTGTGGGGGATCAAAGGCCGAAGCAGGAGGCCGAGCAAGCAGGGAGCTGTCAAGCCGTCACTACAGGGCTCTCAGCCAGGCTCTGGGGTCTCTGGAGCCGGCATGGTCCTTGGAATTGTCTTTTGCTGGGGCAGGCGCCGGGGTCTCTATCCTCTGGCAGGGACTAGTCACCAGACCGGGCCACTCTGGGAAGGAGCTAGGACCTTTCTGGCTCCCTTCAGCTAGAGCAATTTTCAGAGAGTTTTGGGGTCAGGGCTGAGGGCTTGACCCTGAAGGGGAGATGTGAGCAGGCACCCCAGCATTCACCACACTGGAAACGCTCATGCGCCCATTGCCGAATCGTGGGTCACCTTAGCCAGACGGAACACATGGGTGATCAGGGTGGGGGTGGGGAGGAAGGGTGAGGGGTGAGAGCCTGGGGGGAAGGGCAGGGGATGCCAGCACCTTCAGCTTCCGCAGGAGCACACACAGAACCTGAGACTCCTCTTCTGCAGTGGTGGGGGGCGGGTAGCAGAGGGGCCTGTGGCGGCAGGACCCAGAGCTGAGGCTGGGGCTGTGCTCCCCGCATTTGTTGGGGATAAAGAATGAGACTGTATCTTGAGGTCGAAGAGTGGGCCCTGGGGAGACAGTCCTGAGCCAGGGCAGACCTGAAAATCTTTTATTTGGAAATAGTTTCAGACTCAGCAGCTGCCAAC
>RJWM01045213.1:0-12900 GCA_004363535.1 Dasyprocta punctata | reverse complement strand
CACTGGCCTTGGAGCCATACAAGAAATATGTGTTTATCTATGTGTCATGGGAAGCCCCTGGAGAATCGCGTGCTCTGATTTCCTGTTTTGGAAAGCTTCCTCTATTGCATGCAGACAGGGGACTATAAGGAGGACAAGTGGAACCAGGGATGAGTCTCTGTAGTCCAGACAAGACGGTACTGTGCCTTATACTAGAGTGCGTGTCATAAATATGGTGAGAAGTGTGCAGATTTGGGATATATTTTGAAAACAGTGTCAAAAGGAATTGTTGGTGGCCTGAATGCAACAAACAAACAAACAAACCCACCCAAAAAGGAGAAGAAAGAAGAGAACAGAGAGAATGAAGGATCACTCTGAATTCTACTTTTTTCCTAGACAACTGGATGAAGGTGGAGCTGGGGACCAAGACAAGGAAAACCAGGCACAAACACAGTTGGCAGACACAGGTGGGAACACAAAGAAGGACACCGTGAGAGTCAGAACCCTGTCAGGCATCGGGATGCAGATTTGGGGAATGGCTGGATGGGAAGACAACCTCATCATCTACTTGAAAAAAAGGATACTTCAGCCTACCGATGCTTCGTTAGTATATTTAAAAATCATTTGAGTAGATAAAACAACTTAGGAAAGGGCATGCTCAGAGAAGAGAAGAGGTTCAAAGCCAAACCTGGAACCCTTCTATTTAGAGATTGGGAAGAAAAGTAAAGAAATGAGAAATAGCCGTGCGTGTCTCAGGGGTAACTGCTAGAGAATGTGGAGTCCTGATGCCACCCCAAAATCTAAGACTCAGTTGTACAGTTCGCCCATAAGAATTTGTGGGAATTAAATAAGATTATATGCATATGTAAAGATCTCAGCAGAAAACTTGACCATAATAAATGTTCGGAAAATTCTGAGCAGTTGGAAAATTGTAGAATCTCTCTTACATCCATGACTGCAATGGTTTGAATGTTCCTGTCTATTCAAAATATGCTGAAACTTATTCCCCTTGAACAGTTGCAAGGGGTAGACTTTGGGAGGTTCTTGAGTTATGAGGCCCGAATGGGATTAGATATCCCTATACAACGTGTTGCTGGAGGGAGGTGGCCTATTTACCCTTCTTCCTCTGCCAGGTTTAGACAGCTTCCCTACCATTGCTGGAATGCAGGATTCGAGGAGCCACCCCAAACCACAGACAGACCATGCTCTCTCCATGCAGCCAACCTACTGTTCCTGATCTCAGACTTTCCAGCCTCTGGGACAATGAAAAATAAATTTCTCTTCTTTATACATTTCCAACCTGAGCTATAGCAACCCAAATGAATTTAATGACCACTGAACTATTCTTCATATTTGAGGTAGGCTAAGCAATGGCAAATATATTCATATATAACATTACCCAAAGTCATACAGAGTAGCAATAATAGAATTCATCATAGACAATAGGTAAAATGGGTGAGTAACTCATTTTAGAGTGGTGTATGGATGTGTGCATATGTGTGTTCCAGTTGATACAGGCAATGACTAAATACTATGACAGTTATGTTTTAGATCATGTTGGCAGAAAAATTCCTATAAAAGAGAGCTGCATGTGTGGAGGTTGAGGAAAACAGAAAAACAAATGAGGACCTGAGTGCTTACTTGCTGGATGTCATACAGTGTAACAGATGATTCTAATTTATGTAAAGTTAGTCTTAAAATATTATGAGAAAATGAGGTAACATTTCTAAACAAAATTTAAAATTTTAATAAAAGCAGTATCAATGACGTTTTAATTACATTTCAGTCTCTTATGTTGTCCTTTTGTAAATAAAAATTAATTAAAAGAATGACTACTTATTAACTATTCTCAAAGCAGTGTAAGATCATTTATACATACTTTTCCATTTTGAAAACAGTACAAAAATGATAGATGTCATCATTATTTTATAGAAGATGTACCTGAGGCTCAATGACTTCATATAAATTGCTTTAAAAATATAAGCAGTAATTCACAAAACAAGAATGTGTTGGATTCAGGTCTTTCCAACTAAAAGGTCCCCATTTCATTTACTGGGCTATGCCAGCATCATAATATTTTTACATTTAGTCTTTGTGTCCAACACTCCTTCTATTTTCATATACAGTGATAAGCCAATATTTTTTCTGTCTAAATAGCTTGTTTCAAAACATACAAAGACAAGGAAGGTCATGTCCAGTTCTACGCTGCCTCACACATTTTTAAGATTTACAAATCCCTTCTGAGATTTAAGCAAACTTAAAAACAAAACAAACATAAAAACTTCCCAGAATTCGCAGTCTCATGCTCACCAGGGAGCAACTTGCTTCCAGCTCTTACGATGCACAGGGTGAGGTCAGACCCTATTGGCCAAATACACGGTAAGCGGAAGCAGCCAGCTTGTCTGATAGCCAAGGAAAGAAACTAATGACCTCCATCACATCGTTAACACAGCGCTACAGCAACAGTAAGCTGAGGACATTGGGAATTAACCTAGCTGGTCTTGCAGAAAGCATAGGAGAGTAGTGGTGGATTTGGTAGTTACCAAAGTTACTCACTCACTGAATGTTCTAGGGCCTGTACAGAATGTAATAAAAACAAAGAAAACAAGCCAAAGTGATCTCTTGATTTATAGAGATTGCTAACAAATGTCTTAGAATTAAGGACTATATTCATTTTGATACTTTTCTGATACTTCTTCCTAGTTATCCTACTTATGTGTGATGGAACTAGTTCATATTTTTGCATTATGTCACCAATTTTTCATCTGGAAGTGTGTATTTCCTTTTAGAAAGTTTTGTACGCACGTCTCCATTTTGTAGCATGGGTCGCTACTTTTATCCCCAGGAATGTATCTACTGAAATGTGTGGGGAAGGGGTAGGGATGGAGTTATTTAGGAAAAAAATTTTTAACAAAAATGAGCTGGAATGAAGGTAACAGGTGGGGACTAATATTCCTGCAGTTATTTAACTTCATATGAGCTATAGAAAAAGTTATCAATGATTTATTAATTATATTTCATTAACAGGGCTGCTGATATAGCTCAGCAGCACAGAACCTGCCTGGCAAGCACAAGCTCATGAGTTCAATTCTCAGTACCAAAAAAAAAAAAAAAGAAAAAGAAAAAAAGAAAAGAAAGAAATGAGTGTAGTATTTCATTAACATTTTTCTCTATTAGTGTTAATATGCATTGTTATCTATAGATCATGTGCAATGTATGAAGGAAAACTTTTCAGAATAACATTTTTCAATTAAATCATTCAACAGTCTTCTCTAAGGGTCTTTGAGGTCATTGGAATCCACTGCTGGAGATACAGGAATAGGTAGGTAGGGCAATATATAACGTCTTTCTTCGATTAGGAACTACTCCGCCATGTCAAATGCTGAAATACATTTGTCCAAATTCAAGCAAAGTGGTGACCAATCCACATTCAAACATTAAGATGAACGAGTGACTGAAACGGTCACCTTCACACAGAGAGCTGACTCACGCGAGGACTTCAGTACTCATAAGCCAGGGTGAGAGAAAGCTCAGTCCACACCCCAGGTAATACACAGCCTTCACTGCTACTTTATCTCTGCGCAAAGTGGTAGGAGTTCACAGAGAGGGTGCAGAGTCTGCTCATGCTGCCATAACAAAATGTCATAAACTAGGTGACTTGAAAAGCAGAATGTACTTTCTCTCAGTTTTGGAAGACTGGACGCTGAAGATCAAGGGTCCTGCAAGGGCTTTCTTGCTTGCTTACAGATGACCATCTTTCTGCTGTGTGCTCTCATAACTAAGAGAGAGCTAGTTTAGCCCAAAGCCCACATGACCTCATCCAACTCGAATTCCTCCCAACGGTCCTCTCTCCAAACTCTATCACATCGAGGGTACTGGTCTCAACAATGAATCGGGAGGGAGGGACACCAAAATGTTTGGTTCACAACAGGGAAGGGTTGACTGTGCCGGCAGTTGTAGAGAAGAGCTGTACAGAAGTGACACTTGAGGTCAGCCTCAAAGGAAGCACAGGGGCCCAGGGGAGAAGCAGGGAGGACGGACCTTATAGACAGGGCAGCAGGAACAAAAACATGAGAGGGCCAGAACGGTGTGGCACGTCTGGAATCCCAGGCACTTGGGAGGCTGAGGAGGAATATCACGGTTCGAGCCCAGGCTGGGCACCTTAGCAAGATCCGGTCTCAAAATAGAATGAAAAAAAATAATAAAAATAGCAAAGGGCTGGGGATGTAGCTCACACTCTCTAGCTCACACTCCCCAGCACCACAAATCAAAACAAAATGATGACACATGAAGGATACAAAAGGAGTCCCTTAGGAAAAGGCAATGGTGAAGTGGAAAATTAGGTTGGGACCAGAGTGCAGAGTCCTTAAGTGTGATGTTGTTGAGCTTAAATTTTTTAATGTGGCAGTGGAAAGCAGCTGAAACGGTGTGTGCATGTATGTATGTATGTATGCTATAATAAATTAATTCTGTGGGTAACAGTAACACAAGTTCAATGTTTAAGACTGAATGCTCTAAAGTTTTTCTGTTGAAATAACTTCAAACTTACTGAAAATTTGCAAGAACAGTATAAAGGATTCCTGAATATGTTTTACCCAGCTTGACTAGTTATTCCTCTCTGCATCATATTTGCTTTATTATTCTCTATATGTGTATATTACATATTATACTGCATATACATTCAAAACTAGACATATAGATACGCATATGTATGTATACCCACAAATACAGACATGCATACAGTCTTTCATGTATATAACACAATTATTTTTCTGAACTACTTGAAAGTAGGTTGACACATCAGTCCCTTTATCTTTTAAACGTGTATTTTTCAAGAATAAAGACATTTCTTGTTTGTTTGTTTTGAGACAAGGTCTCATTATGTAGTTCAGCCTGGCCTTGAACTCACTATGTAGCCCAGGATGACCTGAAACTCACCAAAATTCTCCCGCCTCAGCCTCCCATGTGCTGGAATTCCAGGGGTGTGTCACCATGCCTGGCCTAAAGACATGCTCTTTTATAATCATTGTACATATGCTCCATCATTTGACATGTTTATTTTTTGAGTTCTTATTTACTTAATGTTTCATGAAAACCAGGGTTTTCAGTAACGTGTTTTATCAAGCAGGTTAAGACGCAAACCGTATGTGTGAAATTGGAGATGTGGTGCCCAGTGGATAGCGCTACATCTTCGGAAGTCAAAGTCCTTGTGATTGGTGGATTTAGAGTATCAGAAGAAAGACACAGACCACATTTATGGGCTTACTGTATCTCTAAGTCCCTGAGGAAGCTAGGAGTGATGAGCCTGAAAGAAAAACAAGACTCTGGCTTAAAAAGACGTGATAACCTTGAGTAACTTTGTGTCTTGAAGCTACAATTTTCTTAAAAATACAATTTAAAATTAAAATAACCATGGTATAGGTATCAGATTCAGGAATTTAACACTGACACAATACCTTTACCTATTCCAGAGCTATCAGTTGCCCCATTAAGGGGCTTCATAGCACAACGACTCTTTTCTTGGGGAAGACTCAATCCAGGCCCATGTATCACACTTCATTTTCGTGTCTATTCGGTCTCCTTTACCATGGAACAGGTCCCTCAGGCTTTATTTTTCAAGACATTGGCATTTTAACATAGCTAGATTTTTAAAGAAAATAATAATCTAAAGAGACTATTCCTGAGAAATGGCTGAGATTAGTGACCGAAAGATGACTGGATAAGAGGGTGTGAAGTCAGGAGCGAAGCGAAGGCTCGCACAGTGTGGCCATCGGAGCGGTGAGCGCCTGCTGAGACGGAGAAAAGGGCACCTAGGCGGGAGATTTGATTACGCAGGAAAAGAAAGGCAAATCGATGTTTGACCCACCTGCTGGATGGTGATAGGATGATAGGATAAGTGGCAGAGCTTGGTTTCTGTCTGACTCCAGGCTGAAGGAGGATAACTAGTTTGACTTAATAGTGAGTGAACTGGAAATAAAACACACAGCTCAGGTGCAATGTCCAGGATAAGGCAGAGCATAAAGAAGGTTAAACAGCACTCTGGGAGGCCGAGGCATGAAGATTGCAGGTTTCAGCCAAGTTCCAGCAATTTAGTAATTTAGCAGAACCTTGTCTCAAAATAAAAAAGGGCTGAGGATGTAGCTTAGTGTGAAGGCTGTGGGTTTGACCAGAAAGAGAGGAAGAGGGAGCGGGACGGGGAGGGGGAAAGAATGAGGAGGAGGAAGGGGAAGGAGAGGGACGGGGAGAGGAAAGAAGATAAACATTACCCATCTGCTGCTTATTTATCTTCCACATGAGTGCTGAACACAGCAGATATAAAGAAAAAGGCGAGGGGTGTCCAAGTTCCCCGCTGGGCTGCTCGCACTCTGGGGATTCCCCAGGGCACTTCCCTGCAGGACTGAGGAAGTCCCGACTCTGCAAATCAGCTCAGCTCCTCCCCTGCACACGGAATCTGTCAAACAGAAATTTACAGGACACTGGGAACAAGCATTCTCCATACCAGAGCCATGTTCTCCATCCGGGATTTTAACATGCTCCAAAAACAGAAAGCATTTCCTATCTCATTTGGCTGCACAACCTGACCTGGAAGACTGTGAGGCCACTGATAAGAGGCCACTGATCCTGACCACTGTGAACAGTCAGTCCTTTGTCTCACAGCACGGCCATTAGCGTGCTTCACACAAGTGCTGCCCCAGCATTCACTGGGGATGCTGCCTCAGAGTTGATAGTTAATGCGCTACACTTCCTTTCTAAAATCTAAAACATTCTGAATTTCAAACTCACGTGGCTGCAGAGTTTCACACAAGGAAATCTGAAAACGTATCTGAAAAGAGGGCTAAGTACTTTGCAACCTAGATCGGTGCCTTGAAACAAATATTGGGCCCATGAAAATGTGGGTAGAATGCAAAGGAGCTTCTTTAGCTGGTGCCACTTCACTGAGAAATCATTTCACCGAGTGTGACCCACTGTTTCTGATGTCAACACCCCTGGGGGGTTGGTCATGTCCCTCCACAGGCTCCACAGGCCTGGCTGACCACTCTGACCCCACGCTCCCACCCTCTTCAGGATATATTTTTTTCTTGTTTCGTCTGCGGCCTTTCTGAACTGTAATGGGCTCTCAGAGAGGAGACGTGGGGGAAGGAGAGGAGTGCCCCTCTACCCGGGTGCTACGGCATTTCTCTCACGTTTCCTGCTGCTCTGCTCTGAGCCCAGGGTGGGGATGGAGGTGGAGAGGGCCTGAAAGTAGCTGGACATTCAGTCATCCACTTGGCCATTTGCTTCTTCATCATTTATTCAACTAATATATATTGATCATCTATCGTGGGCCAGTATTATTGTAGCATTATAGGAAGCTAAATTAGGTAGGAGTATTACAGGCAGTCAGATAGGGCTGGGCCCTCAAGACAGTCAGGGCAAAGATGGAAACTCATGACAACTGGGGCTGGAGGTGCATCTGTTGGAGCCCAGGCCTCCAGACAAAGATGAAATGACCAGGCCTACATGCCTCCCAAAGGGATAGGGTAAGTGGTCGCACCTGCCCAGTGAAGTCCAGATAGGTATCAGTCACTTTGGGGGATGACCAAGACCCTTGGACCCATCCCTTCCTGAAAAACTCTTTGTTCTTTCCATGTACACTTGCTCCTTGACCTGCTTCCCCACTGATCAGTATTACCTAAGCAGCTAGACTTACACTCTCATTGGTTGATTCGAGCTTTAATCCACGTTGTACCTACCTTGTGAAAGTGCTCTATAAAATTTACCCTGAAAACTGGGGTCTTCAGCAACCCACTTGGGACCCCTCTTGCCTCTCAGGAGCTGTGTGTCTCCCTCTTAATAAATTTTTCCTACTCTTAACCTGCATTGTTCCTCAAAATTCATTCTTTGATTTCGGGGAACACGAACTCGGTGTGTTGGACATCTAGCGGGTTGGGAGTTATAGTATTTCCCCTATATCATTTGGGGGTCCTGCATGTTAGGTGCATGAGACACCCTGATTAACAGAGGGAGTCCATGTCCTCACCGAGTTTACAGTGTAGCAAAGGGGACAGGCATTAAACAGCGAGCTCACTCCATACAACCACGTGTGCTCCAGTGGGGAGGCAGTGTGCGCTGAGTGTGTAAGGTGGCCGGAGGGACCTAGCCGGGTGCAGAGGCTTGGGGAGGACTTCTTAGCCCGTAACTTCAGAGTTGAGAGGACGGCAAAGACTAGGTGGTGGCCAATACTGATGGTGAAGTGTGGGTAAAAGTGAAGGTAGAGAGAATTTCAGGCAAAGCAAACTGCAAAAAAGCAGGGGCAGGAAGGAGACTGGCCTAAATGTGGAAGTGAAACCCGTAACTGTGGTAAAGGAAAGTGCACAAATTGAGATAAGAGAACTTCAGTCTTTAGCCTGAGAGCACTAATCAGCCACTAAGGGGTTTTAAGTAAAAAATATGACAGTCAGATAGTATTTACTGGGTCAATCTGTGATGCAGAGAAGGAGCTAGAAGATCAAGAGTCACAGTAGAAAGAACTAACTGCAATCAGATGGCTGTCTTAGGACGCATACGCATCTAACAGAAGAGAGCACAGAAGCACACCCAGTGAGCACAACTCAGCGAGACTTGTCCTGCTCCTCAGACAGTGGCTTAGAAAGCTGAGACGGGCATGGGAAAGGCCAGGGCTTCCGGGACAGCTAGAAGAGCCACTCAATAAAAATCGCAGTTGATAGGACTTCACCATTCAGTTTGTTTCTATTAATTCTGATCATTTTAACTTTTATGTAAAGATGGCCACAAAGTTAAAAACTGTAATCATATGTTACCATGTCTAAATGACTTCACGCATATTAAGCAGAATTTATTCTGACTACCTTCCATATCCCAAGACTTTTATGCTATCTGCTGGCATCAGGAACATTGCTAGAATTCAGTCTTCAGCAGAAATTTTCCTGAACTGAAACTCTACACTAAAATGGACTGAAGAAAAGTTGTTCCCATTCATCTACCTTGGGCTTAGATGCAAAGTGTGGGAGGAAGCAGGGAAAGGATAATAGTTCTTCGACACCAACACGAGTAAGTCAGTGGACAGTAAATAAGCAGAAGGTTAACAATACCTCTGTGGGGCTTGATGGTCTGAGGCAGAATAGCCAAGAAAATAATTAGGCCAAGTAGATCTTTAGCAGGAAGGGAAAGACAAGATAATATAAAGCATAAGAAGTCATATCCAAACGTTATACATGGTACTTCTGAGTCCTAAAAATTCCAAGTTCTTTGACTACTGTGGAATTTTATCAACAAAGGTGAGAAAATTACATATTCAGCAGTTGTAGTAACTTGTATGATTGAAGCAGGAATTTTTAATTTTTTGGCATTTATTTGAAAATAATATCCAAATATGAAAGGAAATGAGCACTGCATTTTTCAGGACTATTTAGTATTCCAGAAATAAGAACCATCATGTAAAATGTATACTTGAAACTTATTATTCAAACATGACTATTATTCCTCTCATCGTGACTTTCGATGCCAAAGGACTGTGGTTCTCAGAAAGTACAAGGTTGATGTTTAGGGCTAATGATTAAGACGATATTATCTGCTTTTGGAAGGTGAGGAGGTAAGTCCCCTCTGCTCTCTCACTGTTTTAAGAAACATTTAGACATTTTTCTGAATAGAGCATTATGGGCCAGGCATGGTGGCTCATGCCTATGATCCTAGCACTCAGGAGGCTGAGGCAGGTGGACTGCTATGAGTTCAAGGCCAGCCC
Organism: Dasyprocta punctata; assembly: GCA_004363535.1. Lineage (NCBI taxonomy): Eukaryota > Metazoa > Chordata > Mammalia > Rodentia > Dasyproctidae > Dasyprocta > Dasyprocta punctata. The sequence continues at coordinate 3,179 of RJWM01045213.1, read as the reverse complement.
GGACTACCTAAGTGAGTGCAAAGCCAGCCTGAACTGCATGGTTAAACTCTGTCAAAAAAAAAAAAATAGAGCAGCACAGATGATTTCTAAATGTTTAAAAAGAGCTACAGTAAAAGTAAATTATTAGCAGACCAGAAGTTTAGTACAGTCCTACAACTGTATTTCTACCTAATGTCACCCATTCTGTTTGCCACAGCCAACACTCACAAAACACTAGCAATCTCAGAAAATGATGCAATGTGTTCTTTTGGGCTGCACTGATTTTACTCTCTCATTCTACAGTATATTGTGGGATTATCCATTTCAACATTAACAATGTCTGAAGATGCGTACTCAAGGATTATCTTTAATATCTTGAATCTCTGATGTGAGAAAACAGTGTCAGCAGTTTTGTTCTTATTTTGGTGATCATTTCTGGTACAACCGGAGGGCACAGGAACCTCCCTTATCCAGTGCTACTGCCTTCTGTCTACTTCGAGGTCCACTTCCACTTCCACGTGGGCTTCCACGTCCAACTCTACCTGTGCCTCTGCCTCTATCTCTATCTGTACCTAATCTCTCTCTTTGTGTAATACACATTTGAATTATGTTCCTATTCCCAAATGATGTTCTGACTCTGGAGAAAAGGGAAACAACCAACTCACTCACATTGTTCAGTAACTTGAATACATATTGCTGCGGCAGCTGCATCAGCTAAGATATTTAGCAACATCAAAGACAAGACTGAAATAAAAAAGATAAACCCCCCAGGATGAAATTAGGTTAGGGGTTTTTTGGTCTGTTTTTATCTTCTTTCTAAAAATGCTCTATGGTCGATATACATCAAAAATATATCCAGAGCTAGAGATAACATACATACTTAGCCACCTCAGAACTCCATATTTATTTCTACCATCTCCATCCACTGACTTCAAATGTGGCATATGACTCTTTTTTTCTTCCTCTCTGATCAATACTAGTGCCAGAAATTCAAAACAGAGGAAGTTTTGAAGTGGACTCTACCACACAGACCTAACTTGGCTTCTACTCTTGAAACTTCAGACGCAGGATAATCAAACATTTGGCTGTAATAGTCATGAGACTTATGAACTTAAATTCTATGACTCTAAGGGTTTTTTAAATTCAAACAATCTTTCAGGATAAGAGCTTACAAGTCTAGCTTACTATACCTCATAGCTTTCTAAGGATATAATTATAAATAATTGGCTCAAATTACTCTTAAAATAAAAAAAAGGGAAATCTCCATTGTTTCTCAACAGTCAGTCCTCCCTTCTTTCCCAGAATTTTAAGGAAGCACAACATTATAGAAACTAGAGACAAACGTTCTCTCTTTCCACTGCAAATGAAGTTTTGCCCCTGGCAAAATGGCTTTCAAAGGGCTACATTCCTGATCTCCTTCGGACTGAGTCCTTTCCGGAGTGCTGGAGGGAGAATCCATTCCTAGACCTGTCCACATTGGCTGAATTCAAAGGCTTAAGTCTACTGTGGTGGCACAAAGTGGGGGACACATTGCTGAGTAAGTCAGAGAGGGGTGTGGGGTTTGGGACACAAAGTCCTTGGTTCTTATTGTGAGGGAGGGGGTGGTAACGAGGAGGGGACATGTGGTTTGGGGTGGACGGTTCCCATCTCTCAGAGCTCACGATATTCGTGTGTGTGTGCGTGCGTGCGTGCGTGTGTGTGTGTGTGTGTGTGACAGAGAGTACACGGTCAGGTCATTCAAACTCAATTGAGTTGCCTTGCCCTTGTGCTTTGACAGAAAAGGCAAAGCCTATTTCTCACACCACTGCTCTCCAGAAACTCCTGTCCCTCCAGACACCCACGTCTACACTGCTCACCAACTTGGGAACTTTCCTTTCCAGGGGCTTCTTCTCACCTAGCATCACTGTACCACTTGGGCCCTAGTTCCTCAGTCCCTGTCTTTGCCAACAGGGACAAAAGTATCTTCTGGTTCCTTTGTACATCTAAAGCTGTGGGAGCAGCTGAGCTGGAGAGGGCTCACACATGCGGGCTACAGCAAGGCCAGCCCTGAGAACACAGTGCCCGCGGCGAGACAGACAGACAAAGTGTGGGGCAGGTCCTTCCTCCCATTTGGAGGGGGTTCACCTGCTCCCACCCTCTGGCTGACTGTATAAGCATACGCACTGCAGTTCCTGAGCAGTTCCTTTCTCTCTTCAAGACAGAAGGCTCCGCCTGACCTCAGCTTTCTGCTTTCTGACTCTCGTTACCCTCCACCATCCTCCCCGTCCTTCCTGGCAATTTCGAGAGCTGTGCTGGACGCGGCACAATGCTATTTCTCAGTTTCCTCTCGTCCCACATCACCTGTCTTTTTCATGTCAGCTCTGTTCCAGGCTCTTGTTTCTTCTCTTGCTACACGTCTCTTTCTTGGCCAGCATCAGTGGTGCATGCCCGTAATCCCAGTGTTGGGAAGGCTGAGGCAGGACGATCACCACAGGTTCAAGGCCAGTCTGGGCTTCATGAACTACAATGTGAGACCTGTCTCAATCAAAAACCAAAAACCAAAAACCAAAACCAAAACCAAAACCAAAACCCCCAAAAAAACAAAAAGCCAAAACAAAAAACCCCCAAAACCACACGTCTTTCTTTTCCACGAATGGTTTCAAATATCAGCCAGACACTTCTGACTTCCACATAGATCTGTGGACTGCACTCTTCTTCTGACGTGCTAATGTCCAGATCGATCTTCCATGAGCTTCCCCAGGCGCACATGACATTCCCCTGTGTATAACTGAACTGGCGATCTCTCCTCTCCCCTGACTTGATCACCTCACTATATTTCATAACTCAATCACATTTGCACCTATCTCTTATTTATGTAAATTAAAATAAGTCAATCTGCAATTCCTTATTGCCCATTTTCCTATCTAGCTTTTTACTCTGTTCTTGATTTCTCTGAAATATTCCATGGTCACTAATTACATTCTAAAGATACCCTTGTCAACCCTGCCTGAATTTTTACTTTTTTCAACTAGTACCCTAGCGTTTAGTCATAATAACTTTAAAAACATTTTCTATATGGTACTTAATTTTATTTTCTGATATAATCCACATCAATCCCTGTTTAAAAACCTCCAAATTCTTATAATAGCCACAGGATCAGTAAATTCATACATAATATTTAATACACTGTAGTTTATTATATACATATAATAATGTAACGT
>RJWM01045212.1:0-12902 GCA_004363535.1 Dasyprocta punctata | reverse complement strand
TTTTTTTTTGTACAATCATCCATTTAGAGTAGGTTAAAACTTGCAAAATCTGTCTCTTCTGATTCCATAGTGCATCATCACCATTTTGCTTTTTAATCTAATAAATGAACTTAAAACATTAAAAGGAAAGTAAGTATATATGGATGCATATATCTAACTATGATGATGAGAAAATAGGTCAGAATTTGCATATTTTGCTCAAAACCACGAACTGTGTGAGGGAGTTACAGAAATATGATCTTACACAAGCTTGTCCAAATATTAAAGTCTAATTTTCCTCCATTAAAATACACTACTTTTTAAAACTGGTTATATATAAATACATTTAAATGTATCATAATTTTGGTCAATAACGACATATATAACTACAATCTTTACATAGTGAGAGGGACACAATCAAAAGTGCTTAATACTTAACCACAATTTTTGTTGTCTACAAATTAATATATTTCAAAGGCACTAGAGAAACCAAATTCAATTTAACAGAAGAAAGCATTACAGATTAATTTCGAGCTATAGTATCCAATGTGATATGTGGATAAACAAAATATAAAATAAATTGTTAAGTGAAAGATAACATAATAAACATTACTTTTTTTCAGTTTCACTTATGTAAATTTTCTTTGAGAAACTGCATAATGACTTCTCTTCAAAGAACTCTATTATTTAAGTTACCACATAAGTCCATAACCTTGGAAAAACAGAGGCACCTTCAAATACCAGATATGACATGGGATTGTGTCAAATGATGCAAAAATCTCTCTAAATAAAATTTCCAAAATGTCTATCATACTCATTGCAAGAAATGGTAACAAAGTTTGGGTGGGCAAGATGCTGATCATTTATTTATATAATTTGATTGCTGCTGTTTCCTTAGAAGACAAATAGCTGGAATGTAGCCATCATACACCATATACAACAGGGAAAAAAAACCACTTGACAGTAGGTGCTTTCCACCTTGCTCTCCATACAGGAAGGTGTAAGAGGAAGAGGAGCTGGTGCCCTGCTTGTAGTTCTAAATCCTGGAACACCATAACAATTTTTTTTAAACTAAATATTTTAAAGTTGTAGATATAAAACTCCTTGGTAAGTTTAAACATCACTAAGTCAAATTTTTTGCAACATGAGAAAGGATATTCAATTCATTGGAATGACTTGGAATGACTACCAAGGACGGATGATTCTTCAATAGACTCTGTCAAACACACACGCGCACACACACACATTCACACAGAATAACTCCTCCCCATTATGAATAACTCTTGTAACAAAGCATCCCAAAGTAAATGACTTTAAAGGAAAGATTCATCAGGTACAGACTTCAAAGAACATAAAATGTTGCTAATAAATTCAACCACTGAGTTCTTCTAACAAGGGTCATCTCAAGCATCAGGCTTCCATGATTTACTTAAATTTTAGGAGATTAATGAACGACAAAAGTTACTCGTCAGTAGGAAAGGCCCTTACCAGTCAAAAGAAGAAGAAAATGCTAGTTTCCAGATGCTTGACTTTTTCTAACTCCCACAAGTTTCTCCCACAAACCTTCTAGATTGACAGGTAGGTCTTTGAGTGGAAAAGGGGAGCTTGGTATAACAAGGAAAACTCAACAAAGAAGCTAAACTCGTATATAACTTTGCAGATAACCACCATTACATTAATGACTCTTGCTGGTATAAAAAAAAAAGCACTTGTAAAGTACTCAATTTCCAAAGAAATTATATCTAAGTTGTAAAATGCCATCAAATTGGTCCTTGCCTTTTAAAAATTCAGGATGTTCTTTTTTGTTTTCATATAATGGTACATACAGTTCTTTGATGTTCAAAGAATTTGCTTACAATTTGAAAGCTAAAATCACATTATAAATTATTGAACCAAATTGCAAAATTGGAAAATATCCAAGTTCAAAATTTTTTCTGGGTGCTACTATTTTATACAGTGATATTTTCTGAAATATAAATTTGACCATGAATGAAAATCTACCCATTTAAAATTTGAGGTTCCATTACAGTAGTAACTTTCAGGTTTGCTGGTGATACCAATTCTTAACTTCATTTATTACACCAGACTACAATGTGATATCCTCTAGCCACCTGATTCTGTTTTATTTTCCAAAATGGAGCATTTAGTTTGACACAACTGTAACAGCACAACAGCAAAGATCAAGCTCAGGCTAAAAGCATCTTTTACATCTCTCCTTCAAAGAGTTTCAAGAGATGAGATCCCTACTTTTAAGAAATCAGATAAGTCTCTTCACTCTTTGCCAAGATCATGATAAAGCTGTTTCCTTGTTGGAAGAGTGAATTTAATTTCTGAGCACAGTACATACACAGGATATTGTAAAAAAATTACTCAGACAAAAGTGGACACAAATTCAAGATACCCATTATATTGAAGCCACTCACAATTATAACACAAGACAGTCCCACAGTAGCTAGGTAAGAGTTCTATCTTTATTTGAATGCAGTTACTTTGGTTATAAATCCTCAGAATGGTCAACGCTAAATGAGTTCATCCTCTTTAAGAAATTTTATCATTGATGTTAACATAAAATATTTAGATAGAATTTTTTATTAAAACTTTAAAAACTATGATCATGTGTTAGTTGCTTAACAAGAAATGACACTTGAACATATATATCTTTCACTTGCCACAATCAACCCCAACAAAACAAAATCATGGCTATCTGAGGAAATCAGCTGATTGCTATAGTTGTTGCAACAACATGGCACATGTAATATGCACATGACAATGTGATGGAAATAAACTATTAAAACATCCACACATCACTCTCAAGACCATCACAGTCCACCTTGGAGATAAGACATACATAACAGGAAAAAATAGTGTAACGTTCACCAATGTCTCCTGTATGTTCAGATGTCTACCTATTTGAAGCCTGTCCCACTCTGCTACAAAGGTACTCTGGGATTTCTGCCCAGTGGGACTAATTCATTGGTGAGTCACCAAGATTAGATTTCAAGTCAGCCTATATTGTGATTTAAATGACTCCCAAAACTCTCATGTGCTTAGTGGTGGGCTTTTGAATGGTGGCTGGATCTTGGGGGCACTATATTCATCTGCAGCTGAGTGTGCTGTTGGGAGGTAGGGCCTGGTGGGACGATCTAGGTCACTGGGGGCATGATCTGAAAAGGTGTATCGCTCTCCCAGGCTCCTCCCTTCCCTGTATCTGCTTACTGACTGCCATGACATAAGCAGGTTTCCGCTGCCAGGCCTTCCTGCCGTGTCATTTCTCTGTTTGAGGCTGCCATAGATAGACTGTAAGCTGAAATGAACATCTCCTCCCTAAGTTGTGGGTATCTGATAGCGTGTCTCAGTAACGAGGACAGTGACTAAGACAGATTTGACTGAATCATTTTCTCTCTACTATACTACACTAGCTGTGATTAATAAAATCAGATACCAAAAACAGTGTCACAAGGAAAGTGTTATGGTTTATATCCACATGTCCACTGCTGAGAGCCTTATACACTCAGAGACTGGCTGGGCTTTTGGAAGGTGACTGCATTATGGAGATTTATTACTGACTTGCTATCAGGAAGCACAGTCTGGTCAGAAGAGATGGGTCATCGAGCCCCTGGCTGGAAAGGGCTTATCCCATCCCCTACCCAGCTCCTCCTTTGTCTCTCTTCTTCCTGTCCACCATGCAGTGAGTGGCCCTCTTTTATGTCTCTCTGCCATGCTGTCCTTACTTGGAGTCAGCTGACTATGGGCTGGAAACCTGAGCAAAAATAAACCTCTTCACCTTTAATTTCAGTTTTTCGGTATTGTGGCTCAGCTATAAGAAAGAGACTAAGGCAGAAGGATACAGTTAAATGCCAGGGGAGCAATAAGCATGTGTGACCACAATTTCAAGAGAAGAAAGATTACAGTAGTATAGGAAGATTTACAGTTTCTTTTCCAGAAATAAGTAGGAAATTCTAGCTGAGTATGGCTGTGGTTCTTTTCAGGGGAGCACTGGGCCTTACTTTTGAGCATCGCTTCCTGGTTCCAGTGCAGATCCCTCAGCCTGCTGAATCAGATCCTTCATCCTGCTGGCACAGACTTTATAACTTTCACTGACCTTTGGGCCTTCCCAGTGCAGATCCTTGGTTCAGCCTTGCATGAGACATTGTCATGAGCTCTAGGCCTCCAGCTGGATTCGTACAGGACATTGCCATGGGATCCAGACCCTCAGTTAGATTCTTTGATTCTCTAGTGTGTGGACAGATTTCACACACTGCTTTGCGTTTGACTCTTTGGGTGAATATTATAAAATAATCCTATAAATTATGTATCCTCTATTAATTCCTTTCCCATGCAAAACCTAACTACAACAGTCATGTATCACTTAATGACAGAGTTAGAGCTTGAGAAATGCATTGTTAGTTGATTTCATTGTTCAAAAACAGTTCAGAGTGTACTTGTACAAACTAGGGCACTGTTACTAGGCAATATAATCTTACGGGACAGACGTAATAAGTGTGTCCTGTGGAGGTTAGGATAGAATGTCAACTTGATTGGCTTGGAATCAACCCAGGGCATTGGTAAGCACACCTCTGGGTATGTCATGGAGGTACAGCTTAAGACATTATATATAGTCCCTGCCCCATCTCTGTACTGTCCCCTGCTCTGGTTCCAGGCCACCATGAACTAACCATCTTTACTTCACCCTACCTTGCCTCCAAGATGTTCTTGCCTCAGATCCAGCCAACCCAGGACTGAAAACCTCTGAAACTAAACTAAGTTCAGCCTCTCCTCTTTTGACTTGTGAGTATCAGGTATTGCGTCCAGCAATAGGAAAACTGATTAACAGGTAGTCTTTTGATGTAAATGTAAATGTCATTATACAGACCATAACTGTGTTTTTCTTGTGATTCAGATGTGTATTTGTTTGCCTTATTATGCTTATTATTTTTAAATTAACTTTTAAGTAGAAGAAAACTCACCCTAGAATTCCTTCAAGTCTCAATCACATGACTCTGCTTTCAGTGCAAAGGTGGCTAGAAAGAGAATATTGGGCATTTCAGCCTCCAAAGTGGAAAACAGTCTCTGTCAATAAGGAAGAAAGGTTGGAAAATGGCTACTAGTCAGGAAATATTTAAGAGCTCGAAGGATAGTAGCCACAAAATCAAGAGCAAAAGAAAGATAAGAGGATGAAACGTAGGAAATTTTATGATCCAGTAGGACAGGCTGAGTGATGATGTTACAGAAGTATCTTCAAGTGTTTGAGGTTGAGTGGTCAAGGAATGATAAATACATAAACAAACCAGGAGGAGACCCTATTCTAACTATGAACATTATATTTCAAAATAACATCTCAGAATGTATTAAGAATTGACCAACGTCCAGACACTGGGCCAATTGTCTCACTATCTCATCCAAGTCTCACACTAATCCTAACGATAGCCTATTTTAAGAGAAGGCACTGAGCTCAGTTGGGGAACACTGGGTCTGAGATGACACCATATGTTTCCAAAAAGAGTAGACAGTCACTGGGGTTTACAATCAGCCTGAGGCGTGCAGTGAGGCCTGTGTTCAGAAGGGGCCAACTAAGAATAGCCATTTAACTGGGGGAAGCCAGGAGGGACATACACTCAACTTAACACAGTAAATAAATTCTGCCGGAATCATCCTGTTTACGTGAAAGCTTTAGCGAAAGAGAAAACAAAACACACATCTGAATTAAGTTTCTGCCAATAGCACTTATAACCTCAAACACTTCTTTTTCTCCTTTGAACACACTGTATACTTTAAGTTAAAGAATGTCATTCTAAAACGTCTGCTGAATTGGCTTTATTGCTGTGTCCTTCACTTTGAATATTTGCACAATGAAAGTGAAAGCAATGCTTGAAAAAAATTCACATTTATCTAAACAATGGAGTTCTCCATTTCTAGATCATTCATAAGATCTATTAGTACTGAATTCATAAATACCACACTTCCTTTTGTCTGTACGGACACTAGTGACATAGTAATTTAATTGTAAAGTTACTGTACCAAATCTCATGAGAATCTCCCAAATCCCACACTAATGCCATTTTGTTCCATTAACTTTTATAATCTCCTGGCACTTGATAAATTCTGAATTGCGCCATTATCTGAGTATGATAGTCTTTAGTGAATAGAAGCAAATGGAACTTTATTTCCCTAATATTTCAAAAATGTATAGATAAAGGGCAGGTATGCAAATCAGTTAACAATTCAGAGAAACAAAAACAACTGCACTTTTTTCTATCATTTATATAAACGAGCTGTTCAGAAAAGTTCATGTAGGTGTATTGTACATTTTAACACTGTTTTATGCACTTCACTGGCAAGATTTGTGTGTGCAGACATTGTTGTTTTATTTTCATCCACAGTTTCTTGAATTTTCTTCCTTATCGTAAAGTACAGTGAAGTGTTGAGAACTATGTGGAATGCTTAAGTCTAAAATAGATTGAATAAATTGAATTTGAGAGTGAGTAAAATCTAGGGTCTGATATCAGGTGGCCCCAAGTCTTGTCCTGATAAGAAGGAACACATCTCCCCCTGGAGTCCCACAGTGTGATAAGCTGCACATAATCTCTTGACTGTCCACTAGTGTCAGATCGTCCACCAGTGCCAGTAATTTCATGGGATGAAGTTTTGATTGGACCAAGAAAGAGGGTTGACACCAGCAGAAAAGCATATACTGGAAAGAAAAAAAATGTACAAGAGTGATGGAAATAACTATAATGTTAGAGAAGGTATCTCTGAGACATAAAATGAGATTCTGTGGCCACATTTAAATAATATTCAGAAGTCATGCTTTAAGGGATTCATGTGTTGTCTAAGAAGAGAAAAGTTTCAATTTAAGGATCTTAATTTTCTCATGTTTCACATCACCATAAAATAGTTATGCATATTGTTATCAATAAAGTAAAATCAATGGAAACACATAAAATTTTAGCCCATTTTAGTTTAAAAGTAATTATGTTTTGTTTCCACTTATGTGTATAAAATTACATATAATGAATTGCCCATGTTTCATTTGATCATCCATATGCAACACAACAAATGTCTCTGTAGAGTTCTTATATATAAATTTAAATGATTTGTTTAGATTCTTTTTGCAATATTTTATTGATAGGAAAGTACAGAACTGAGTTAACCACTGTTTAATTTATTAGTAAGTTTATATTTAGTTTAAAACTCCAAACAACTTTCTCCCTATGATCCACTTACTTTGACATCACTGAACCAAACAGCAGTTTATAATATATAATTAACAACATAGCATAAACAATTTTTAAGTAAGCAAATGTTGTAATACAGCAAAACAGAAAATATAGCATTCTTCCCCTTCATTTTCTGACAGTCTCTCTTTCCTAAAAAAGACCTTAAGAAACCTAGATGCTGTATTAAATGGTATTATATAAAGACAAATATAGATATATGATAAAGATAAAAATAAAGATAGCTTGTCTGAATATGCCATTTATTGTTAGTAGTTAATTTCACTTTTCATGTACATCAAATTACTGATATGTTCTCAAAGTTTCATGACTAATTATAGGAAGAGATATGTGGGTTTTGAAAGATTTAGATCAACTATCAGCTCACCAAGATTTTAAAATATCACTTTAAAAATGGAGAAAACACATTTATGTATTAATATATATTATTATATTATATTATATCATATTATATTACATTATTGGACATTTATTTAATACTTTTGAAGTTTCCCTTAAAGTTGATAAATTATTTCTGAATTATATTTATGATCAGTTAATGTAAATTAGAGTAGTTATATGCTTAGGGTATATTCATTCTCTTTTTTGAGACAGAGTTAATATTCCTTTCTTACACTGGAGTAAAGTCTTGCAGCTGCTTTTTAAAAAATTTTTTTACATGATTCAGATTATATGCCATCCTGAATTTTTAACTTTAATTGCCTAGTAACATTCTTTTGCATGTGAATTATTTCAAGTTTGTTTTGTCTCTTTATTCTGTTTTTGAGATTCACTTATATATTAGACTGTTTAGAGTTGTAACACAGCTCAAGGATGCCTGGTTCTTCTTTGTTTTAATAATATTTTTCTATTGTTAGTTCTTCCAGATGATTAATCTTTCCTCTTGTAGTCTTTAGTTGACTTTTAGCCAATTCATTGTGATTTTTCATTTCAGAACATTTATTTGTGATTTCTACAGTTCAAATTGGTTCTTCCTCCTCCTCCTCCTCATCCTCCTCTTCTTACTCCTCCTGCTCCTCCTAACTTTTAGAACATGTACAGTTCTAATAGATGACTTTGGTTTCTTACCTAATAATTCTACCATCTTGGTCATTTTGGGGTCAATTCTAGTTGTTAATTTTATTCTGCTTATTACAGTTTTCATTTTCCTACTTTATTGTGTGCCTAGTAATTTTTTCTGAAGTGTTAGACATCATCATTTTATATTGTTGCATTCTGGAAAATTCTTTATTCCTTTAAACATTTTCACCTTGTTCCAGGACAAAGTTGTTTAGAAAAATACTTGGTCTTTCCATGGCTTGCATTTTGTGGGGGGGTTCTAGAAATTGAGCTCATGATCTCATGCTTGCCAAGCAGGAACTGCACCACTGAGCCATATCCCAAGCCCTTGTTTTTAAATTTTACTAAGCTAATCCAAAGATTAATTTTTTTTTCCACTGCTAAGTAATGTTCTGTGGAGACCTTTTCCATGCCCAGTGTGTTAGGGCATGACTGTTACTAGTCCTGTGTGAGTTCTGGTTATTTTTCTTCCATTTTGAACCAGACTTCCCTAGAATCTTCAGTTTCTTCACATGTATGTCCTGATCCCTATCAAACTGAACACTTGTTTTCCATGTAACTTTCTCCTCTTCCGTCTCTAATATGGGAATTCTACCTGCCTTGACTGTCATGAATTCTGAACTCTGTTTCCTCAGCTCTGCAAAACTGTCAGTCTGAAATTGCTCTAGACAGCAAGCTGGGGTAACAAGTCTCACCATATCTTCCTTCTGATCACTGACTTGCACTGGTAGTTTTCCATTATCTGATTACTGTTGATTATATATTTGTTTGTGCTTTCTTTTCAGTTGCTTAAAATTGGAGAGGAAATCTGATTTGTCTTAATTTATTATGTCTAGAAACAGAAATTTCTTAAGATATACTTCTTTATACATAAAAACATTGTTAGTCATCCTCGTTATCATCATCAAATATGTATAATCATCGCTCAACATCTGCAGGACACTAGCTCCAGGACCTCTTAAAAGTACTGAAAAACAAATTGAATATTGGTGGATGCCCAAGTTCTTTACATAAAATGGCATAGTATTTGCATATTCTCACTCTCTGGCATAGTTTAGATCATTTCTGGATTATTTAAAATACTAATACAATTTATATAGCATGTAAATAGTTGCTATGGTGCATTGTTTAGGGAATGATAACCAGAAAAATAGTCTTTACGTATTCAATATAAATGAATTTTTTAAAAAAGTATTTTTGATCCCTGACTGGCTTAATCCATGAATACAAAGCAAGTGGATACTCAGAGCCAGCTGTACAATGGTGTTTGAAAAATGTAACACAACTTTTTCCATGACTACCTTCCATCATTATATGACTTAAATGATTATGAAATAGAGACAGTCCCTGACTTACAGTGCTTTGCCTTGATTTTTTTGAATTACAATGGTGCCAAATCAATGTATATTCAATAGAAACTGTACTTTGAATTTTGATGGTTCCTTGGTGTCACCAATATATGGTATGAGCTTCTCCTGAGATACTGGCCAGTGGTAGTGAGGTACAGCTCCGGGTCAGCCACATGACCTGGAAGGGAAATAACAATGCTTCACAGCATACTGTATTGCCAGCAATACTTTGATAACATGCTTTGTGATTGTCCATCCTACTATATCTAAAAAATGCATGAGTTTGTACTTTTCCAATTGAAGATGATCTCAACCATGCTAGAGGATAAGAAGCAAACCATGGACACCATGAAAATGTCAGTATCAGTTAAAGCCATTGTCATCACAAAGGAAAGAGCTAAAATTACTGATTGTATGGAAAAATTGCTTGTTACATGGGAGGAAGACTAGATATAGAAACACATTGTTTACTGATCCAGGCTGAGGCGTGAAGACTTTTCAACATGCCAGCAGAACAAACAAATGAGCCTATGTTACACGCAAATGTTTATGGCAAGTTGTCTTAGCTACTTTTCTTGTTGATGAGTCAAAATACCCAAGACCTAAAGTTAAAGGAGAGAAGGTGGGAGGAAAGACTTATTTTGGCTTACAATGTGTAGAGGTTTCAGTCCATAGTTGGCTGGCTCAAGGCGGTATGGCAAGACAGAGGAGCAACGGTTCACAGCATGACAGGACAGGCAGAAGACAGCAAAACACTGACATAGTGATGAAGCAGCAGCAAGCAAGAGCAGCAATCTTCTGTTTCTGTCCCTTATTTTCCATCCAGGCTACCCACCCTTATGGCAGATAGCACTCACATTCAGGGTGGGGCACCCTTAATCCTAACATTGCACCATGAATCCCAGCATCACATCCTTAATCCCAGCATCATACACCCTAGATCCTGCCATGTCTGAAAAGACCCACCTATGACAACAGGAGGCTGTGTGAGGACACCTAGATACAAGCCATAACACAAGTCATAGGTGATTCCAAAATATAAAAAGGCATCATAATTGCTATAACGTACATGGCCATGGTGAGGCGGTGAGTATCAACGCTGACAGTGATGAAGCATTAAAGGAAGAGCAGCATAAAATAACCTGATGAGAACGTTTGTCAGAACAAATAGCTATTATCAGTAAAATGAGCTTTTTCTGGAAGTGTAGTGCAGAATACACATACATTCATAAGTCTGAGACAATACTAGGTTTCAAATCTTTCAAAGACTGCAGTGTTGCTTTTGGGTAGAAAGCTTTCAGGGTTCCACTTAAAGTCTTCCCTAATCTACAGCTTGGAGGACACTAAGCACTCAAGGATGTGAGCCAGCATCTGCCTCCCATCTATTATCACTATAACCAGAAAACCTGGATGATATCAGCCTTCCTTGAAGACTAGTTTTTAACTGTTTTATTAGACAATAGAATATTTTAAGCAAAACAACATCTCACTCAAGATTCTTCTGGTCTCTGATAGTGTTCCAGAGTGTCTACAGCATATCTTGACATGTATCATGATGTAAAGATTGTGCATTTGCTGTTAAACACAATCACATTCATCCCATCAATGGATCAAGGTGCAGTAGCTGATTTCAAAGTATACTATTTGTGGAGCGGTTGTCGTTCTGAACTTGCAGACAGAGCCAGGCTCCGGGTGGCGTCACTCTGGGGTACTCTGCATAACTCCCCGGGACTGGGAGGCCTTGGCCCCCCACCCAGTTAAGGTGGAGGCTCCACCCCCAAGCCCCAGGAGGCCGCCCTCCCTTGCTGCAAGCAGGGCCCCACTCAAACGGGTCCCGCAATTCACCGCGATTCAAGAATCGGCGCAACCCTCACGGGAACGCCCGGCCAGCCTCGCAGGACACAGAGGTACGCAGCCCAGCCCAGATCAGCCCGGGACCCCAGAGTTGCTCACCAGGGACTGACCAACATAGCTGCAGGGACTTAGAGAGCTTGAGCTCCCCACACCAGAGCAGCGAGGGCGCGAGAGCTCCATACTTCAGTGGAGCCGCTTGTGCATGCACCAGCCCAGAACTCACCAACCCCCACCCAGCCGGGTTTCTCCCAGCACTGTAGGCCTGTGACTTGCCCAGGCTTGCCCTGGCGGAGCGGTTGCTGTTCTGAACTTGCAGACAGACCTGGGCTCCGGGCAACGTCACTCGGGGGTACTCTGCATAACTCCCCGGGACTCGGAGGCCTTGGCCCCCCACCCAGTTAAGGTGGAGGCTCCACCCCCATGCCCCAGGAGGCCAACCCCCCTTGCTGCGCACAGGGCCCAGCTCGACGGTGTCCCGTGATCCACCGCGATCCAAGAATCGGTGCAACCCTCAGAGGAACACCCGGTCAGCCTCGCAGGACACAGGGCCACATAGGTTCTAGCAGAAAATGACAAAATGAAAGACCAAGAGGCAGTCTCTGTCCCCCAGCCCACAAAGAACAAACCCAGGAGACACTGAAATGGAAGACAGTGGGAGTCACACAAAGGGACTTTCTGAAATGATAGAAAATGCAATAAAGAAACAGCTTGATGAAGCTATAGAGAAATTCAAATCAGAAATATTCTCTCAATTAAAAATGAAATGAGAATCATTATTAAAGAAATGTTGTGTGTATCTAAAGAAGACCAAGATAAAAAAATAGAAGAACTTAAGAAAATGATTGAAACCCTGAATGAACAATATAAGACACAAACAGAATGCATGAAACAGATGCAAAGGGAAATGCAGGAAATGAAAAACTCCATGGAAAGTTTGAAAAACTGCTTAAATGAAGCTGAAGATAGAATCTCAAATCTTGAAGACAGCATGGGAGATCAGGGCCACGAAAGAAAAGATCTCCTAAAAATAGTAAGGAACCAAGAAACAACAATTCAACAGCTGCAAGATGATGCCAAGAGAAATAACATCAGATTAATAGGCATAAATGAAAAAGCAGGGGTCAATACTAATGACCTATGAAGACTATTCACAGAAATAATAGCAGAAAACTTTCCAAACATGGAAAGAGAATCTGAAATACCAGTAACTGAGGCATACAGAACCCAAATTAACCACAACCAAAATAAATCCTCACCCAGACATATAATAATAAGGGTATCAGAAATACAGCACAAGAACAAAATACTAAAAGCTGTCAGAGAAAAGAAACAGATCACCTACAAAGGAAAGCCTATCAGAATCACGGCAGACTTCTCAACACAAACCTTTAAGTTAAGAAGAGCTTGGAGTGAAGTATTTCAAACC
>RJWM01045211.1:0-13613 GCA_004363535.1 Dasyprocta punctata | reverse complement strand
AAAGCTTCAAGAATGTTGAAGTAAACACCATTACAGAGCTGTGTAGTTGAGGAATCAGGATATTTGCAGTGCCTATGGAAGAACCGCCTATTATAGAGATTTGGTGTTGCCAGCTTTCAACTGAAGTTGATGAATTGAGTCAACCTGCCTATCAAAAAAAAAAAAAGCCAAAATGCTGCGTCTCATTAAATGGAGGGGAAAGGTGCTTGCTTTATTTGCCTTGTTTGCCTATCCTATAATGTCTATAATCATGAAAATGGAATAAACTCTTTAACATTTAGTTTTCAATCCTTATTTGCTTCTGGAACTCAGTGCACTGTGTGGAGTACCTGCTACCCTGTTACCCCATGTTTTATATGCATACATTGCAGAGTTTTATGTTTTATTAAAGATAATGATTTATTGAAGTTAGGTAATGTCACACTCAGAAACCTAGTTTTTAAATTTCCATAGTCGTCTACACAGATACCTAACTAAAAAAAAAATTTGTATTATGGTACCAAAAAAAAAAAGATTAGGCTCAAGTCTGATGGTGGTATACACCTGAAATCCCAGCATTATGGGAGGCTGAGGCAGCAGGATTGCAAGTATCTAGGGAACTTTGTAAGATGTGATGTCAAAAAAAATTTTTTTTAAAAAGGGCTGGGAATGGCTCAGTGTGAAGTCTTCCTGGGTTCAATCCTGAGTACCAAAAAGGGTGAGGAGGGGGGATATCAGCTCAACACTTACATCTTTAAAATGCCATGTAAGCTGGTGTGGTGGCAAATACCTTTAATCCCAGCACTTGGGAGGCTGAGGCAGGGGACCAGCCTGGGCTACAAAGTGCATTCAAGGCCAGCCTGAACTGCATAGTGAAATCCTGTCTCAAAAAATAGGGCCAGGGATTAAGCTCAGTGGCCTAAGCACTTGCTAGGCAGGTACAAGGTTGCGAGTTCAATCCCCCATACCTTAAATAAATAAATAGCCATGTAATCCTCACAGCTGCCTATCTCCTCCCCACCCTCCCCAGGATTGAACCTGGGATTGAACTCACCTTGTGCCTGCCAGGCAGGCCCTTAAGCCACTGAGCCAAACTCCCAGCTCTACTTTTTTCGGCACCGGGGATCAAACTCACAACCTCGCCTGCCAGGCAGGCCCTTAAGCCACTGAATCCAACTCCCAGCCCTGGTTTTTTGAGACAGGGTTGCACTATGTAGTTCAGGCCGGCCTTGTGCTCATGTTGTAGCTCAAGCTGGCCTCGAACTCACAATGCTCCTCCTACCTCAGCCTCCTGAGTGCTGGGATTAAAGGCGTGCGCCACCACACCTGGCACAGCTGCCTATCTTTTTTTTTTTTTTGCGGCACCAGGGATTGAACTCACAACCTCACGCCTGGCGCTGCAGGCACTTAAGGCACTGAGCCAAACTCCTGGCCCTAGCTTTTTGAGGCAGGGTCGCACTATGTAGCTCAGGCCGGCCTTGCGCTCGCGTTGTAGCCCAAGCCGGCCTCGAACTCACAACGCTCCTCCTACCTCAGCCTGCCGAGTGCTGGGATTAAAGGCGTGCACCACCACGCCGGGCTAGAGTTGCCTATCTTGAGGAATTAAGTTTTATTGCATGTTCAAAGATAGTATGAACTTGATTTATGGCAGGTCTAAATTCTGTTGTCTTCTAACAGTTGCTACTACTTCAGCCAGGTGTGGGGGCACATGCCAACAATTAGGTTGAGGCAGGATCTCCATGAGGTTCAGACCAGCCTGAATTACACAGACTTTGTCTCAATGCCCGCCTCCTCCCCCACCAAAAAAGTCAGACTCATATTTAACATGACCAGCCCTTAATGTCATTTCAAAATATTCTATATTTATATTTTCTGCCTGGTCAAGGTTTCTTAGCTAGAAGATTATAAAAAGATTTTTGGCCGGGTGTGGTGGCGCACTCCTTTAATTCCAGCACTTGGGAGGCTGAGGTAGGAGGAGCATTGTGAGTTTGAGGCCGGCTTGGGCTACAATGTGAGGGCAAGGCCGGCCTGAGCTACATAGTACGACCCTGCCTCCAAAAACCAGGGCTGAGAGTTTGGCTCAGTGGCTTAAGTGCCTGCCCTAGCAGGTGTGAAGTTATGAGTTCAATCCCAGGTGCTGAAAAAAAAAAAAAAAAGATTTTTGGGACTGAGCCAGGCAGCTTAAGTTAAACAGATCTATCCCAAACTCTGGCCACAAGCAGAACAGATCTATAAGCACTGAGTGCATGGTGCTATGTTTCAAAATGGCCAATATAAGATACACTTTCAGTGGTGCTCACAGTGAACCTAGGGCCTTCAGCACACTAAATTAAATGTTCTACTATTGAGCTACAACCCCAGATTATTTTAGTGGTACTGAGGACTGAATCCAGCTCTACTTTTTGAGTTTCAAAAGTTGCCCAGGTGGTACTCATATAATCCCCCTGCTTCAGCCTCCTGGAGTGCTGGGATAATAAACAGGCTTCTGTCATTACACCTGGCTTCCAGCTTTTACTTTGAGACAGGGTTTGCTTAATCACCCAAGCTATCCTCAAATTTCAGATCTTCTGCCTTAGCCCCCCCTCCCACCCAGTAGCTTGAATTCTAAGTGCGTACCAACACACCTGGCTGAGAAAGACCATTAACTTACCAAAGGCCAAAGTTGATTTAAAAATCCTTGAGAGGCCTGGAATATAGCTCAGCAACATAGCATTTGCCTGGTAAGCTCAAGGTCCTAAGTTTGATTCCCAGCACCCACCCCCTCAATCCTTGAAACATGGCATGGTGACACATGCCTGAAGTTCCTATTACTTAGGAGGCTGAAAAAGAAATATTACTTGAGCCCAGGGATTTCAGACCAGACTGGGCAACACAGTGAGACTCTTGTCTTTAAAAAAATCCTGAACGGAGCCGGGCGTGGTGGCACACACCTTTAATCCCAGCACTCGGGAGGCTGAGGTAGGAGGAGCGTTGTGAGTTCAAGGCCCGCTTGGGCTACAACGCGAGCACAAGGCCAGCCCGAGCTACATAGTGTGACCCTGCCTCAAAAAACCAGGGCCAGGAGTTTGGCTCAGTGGCTTAAGCACCTGCCCTGGCAGGTGCGAGGTTGTAAGTTCAATCCCCAGTGCCACAAAAAAAAGAAAAATCCTGAACTATGTATCTCCAAAGCCAACAAGATTTATGTTATTGTTAAGTCTAAAAATACCACATACTAATAGCTTCCTATGCCCACCTCCCACCAAAAGGAATACCTTAAACTGCTACCAAGAGAATAATTCTGATTGCTTCTCATCCTATTTTGACTTCATACTCTAAAAGGTTTCAAGGTTTCTTTGTTTTGTTTTTTTGTTTTTGTACTGGAACTCAAAATCAGGGCCTCACACTTGCCAGGCAGGCACTGTGCTGCTGAGCCACATCCCAGCCCAGGTTGCAAGTTTTATGAGGAGTTAAGTTGCCATTTCAGGGTGATTTTTCTAACTCTCACTACTGTTACTCCCAATTCTTATGACCGACTAATGGACAGTTTTAATTTAGAAACAAAGCAAATACTGTATGTAGAAATGTGTCCCACTGCCTTTGTTTCTCTAAAAGTTTCTGACCCTACCAGCCTCTAGGGTGCTGAGACAAGAGTCTTACAAGGGACAGGAAAAAACAGGCATAGTAAGCAGCTCCTATGGAAAATCACAGGCACCATTCTGCCACACATTCAATGCCTTTCCTAGCCAACATCTGTCATAGATCCCATCTTAATACTTCATTAGGTTGCTGCTTTGTACTCCTGTCCCTTGGTTCTACCCACTCTAGGCACAAAAAATAAGGGGCCTGGTATAAGCAACAGACACACACCTTTACTGCAGAAATAAAACATTAGTGTTATTTTTTTGGGAAAAACACCAAAGAATGAACTTTTCAGCTTATGACCAATCAGAGTCTTAAATTATTTATTTAGGCCATCTCTTGCCACAAGCAAAGGGATGGAAGATCAGTATAATGGTCATCATTTGATACAAGTAAGGAAGGTGAGCTTAAGGTCCCATACGCTTTTCTGGTCCGAATGCAGAGTAATGGTCCACACGAGAGCTTTGTTCCCCGATGCCTGGGTAGTAATGGTCCAACTTCTCTTCATTCATCTTCATAGCCAGTTGGAAGCGGATTCACACGAGGGTTATGGAATAGAGTATGGTTACCATCTCCCCAAGGAAAGGGCTGTGGAGTGAAGATGTCAATTAGATAATCCCAGAAAAAAAATTCAAAAAGAACACTGCCATGAACCGATTAAAACAAGGCAGCAGACAATACACAAAATGGAAATTAGTCCTTTAACTACTAGAGTATTTTAATCTTCCCATAATTTAAGGGAGCTCTTATTACTACCTAAAGTAGACAGGAGAAAAAGAAAGCTCAAATTAGTGTCATTCAAGCCTTTTCCTGTTTCTCAGCCTTCTGGCTAAGATCAAGTGTAGTATTTGTTCTTATCAGTTTATTATCTGATATGTCCTTGATCTATGGAATATATGTACAGGGAGGCAGTACTGAGGGTTGAACCCAGAGCATTTGCCCTGAGACACATCTCCGCCCTTTAAAAAATTTATTTGCACATGCCTGTACTCCCAACCATGCGGGAGGCTAAGGCAGGAGGATTGCCACATGTTCAAGGCCAGCCTGAACCACACAGACCCTGTCTCAAAATAAATAAGCAAACAAATAAAATTAACTTTACTTTCAGACACAGTCTTGCTAAGTCACTAAATTTCCCAGACTGGGCTCAAACTTCCCATCCTCCTGCCTCAGCCTCTCAAGAGTGCTGATATAAGCCAGGCAGGGTGGTGCATGCCTTTAATCCCAGCACTTGGGAGGCTGAGGTAGGAGGAGCACTGTGAGTTCCAGGCTGGCTTGGGCTACAATGTGAGCGCAAAGGCCAGCCTGAGCTACATAATGCGACCCTGCCTCAAAAAATTAGGGCCGGGAGTTTGGCTCAGTGGCTTAAGCGCCTGCCTGGTAGGCGCAAGGTTATGAGTTCAATCCCCAGTGCTAAAAAAAAAAAAATAACAAAAAAAAAGTGCTGAGATTACAGGCCTGCACCATCATATCCCAGTAAATACATTTCTAGTTTCCATCCTAGACTTAAAACAATCTCTGGACTGAGAAACTGCAACCCACTCAATTATTTTGCTTACTACCTCTGAAAAACGTTGCTCCTAGAGTAATGGTTTCTAACCCAAGGGGACTTTTGGTCGGTCTCTAGGGAACAGGGGCCAGTATCAAGAGACATGGGTGCAGTAATACTGCCATCTAGTGGGTAGAGGCCAGGGAGGGTGCAAACAAAACATCTTCCAATGCACAGGACAGCAGTGCTCTCCACTCCCACTATGCCAATAGTACTGAAGTTGACGCTATGCTGTTTTGGTTCCTAATTTCAGTGTAAAAGGTGGGCAGTGGAACTCAAAGACTCAAAACTTCAAGAATCTTGGGTAAGGGCCAGGAGTTTGGCTCAGTGGCTTAACCGCCTGTCTGGCAGGCATAAGGTTGTGAGTTCAATCCCTGGTGCTGCAAAAAAAAAAAAAAAAGAATCTTGGGTAAAGCCAGGCGTGGTGACACACGTCTGTAATCCAAAGACTTGGGAGGCTAAGGCAGAAAGATCACTGTGAGTTCGAGGCCACTCTGGGTAACATAAGCCATTTCAAGGCCAGTCTGAACTACACTGCAAGACCCTGTCTCAAAAAAAAAAAAAAAAAAAGAATCCTGGGTAAGTTTACTATGAGGCTAGTTCTATACAAGCTAGGTCAGTGGTGGCAAACCTATGGCACATATGCTGCAGGAGGCTGTTACTGAAAGCTCTAAAAAGGTTCACCAGCACCAGGCTAGGTGTTGCTATAATAATTAAAGAACAAGAAAGAGGGTTTTTAAAAATACAGCAAGCATTGAAGAATAAATGATTATAATATATTGGATAGCTAAAGGATAGCTGAGCAGACAGGTATTGATGGGGAACAGAGGAAACTGTCAGTTATTTCCTTATGCAGCTGGTATCCTTTAGATGCCCACATCTTAGAAAGGTGAACCATGTTAAGATCTTGCCACAGTAAAAGGGTTTCCCCAGCCATGTGTGGTTGCACATGCCTGTAATCCCAGCACTCTGGAAGGCTGAGGCAGGAGAAACCCAAGTTTGAACCTAACCTGGGCCACTTACCAAGACTCTGTCTCAAAACAAAAAAATTAAAAATGGCTAGTGATGCCTGGCAAGCATGAGGTCCCGAATTCCATTCCCAGTGCCCCCTCCCACCCTTCCAAAAAAAATGCCTAGGGATGTAGCACAGTGCAAACCCCAAGCCTGGGTTCAATTTCCAGTACACTGCAAAAAGACAAAGAAATAAAAAGCGTTTCGCAAACTCCCAAGCTTTAGCCAACAGACAATTGTTTCGGAACTGCATCAGAAGGCAAGATGGGATGAATCGAAGAAAAGGAAACCAGAAGCCCACTTAAGGTACTGCCTTGAAGAATACTGCAATAAACCCCCAAGTCTACTTTCTTTTTTCTTTGCAAGGATTATGCGAGAAACAGTACAGGCCTGGCAGCTGCGATGTGGGCGCACGGAGAACTCGGGCCAGGGCACGCGTCATTGGAGCTGTGGGGACCGCAAGCGCATACCTTGGTCCTGATGCGGAGGTGGGGATAGGCGATGAACTCGGGTCTCTCCTCTTCGTGATGCGACTTCAGGAAAACATTCAGCATACTCACTGCCACCCCCGGGAGCGCCACGAAAAAGGTGAGGGCCTTCCACATGCGAGCTGCGGGAAGACCACAACCTCTCAGCCTTCGCAAAGGGCCGCCCGGGTCTCACTCTCCTTCCCTTCAGGCTGCGAGCCAAGGTCACAGATCCGTCCCGCCTCACCCGCGTCTGGACTCGGCCCGCCGACCCCAGCCTTGGTACCTGAGCCCTCCTCGCCGTGGGAGCCACTCGACATAAACCGCCCCACCCGCGGGCGGGACGGGCCTAGCAGCCGAGAAACCCGGGACGCAGCCACCACCGCCGCCACCATTTTGGACCTGGACCACTGGAACGGCGGAAGCGGAAGTAGGAAAAGGGCTTTGGGGGTGGGACCACAGCTTAAAAAGAAAATTGTTATTGGACGATGACTTCTCAATCCAACCGAGAAGCCTGCGCATTATCTTTCAGGCTGACCTAGTCCTTGTCAAAATACTTCGAATCACTGATCTGGAGTGAGCATGCGCCCTGCGCCTTCCTTTGTGCACCGCCTTCCTCTTGGAAGGCGCATGCGGGTTCCCTCTTTGCGTTACTTAAGCGTCCAGTCTTGATGAGAGTGTGAAGAAATGTTTGCGAGGCGACGTGGTATCTATGTGGTCGTTCCCTTCGTTGGGTTTCGTGGACAGCATATGAAAATTGTAAGCACAACCACCCTGTCCAAAATGCCATTTCTCAGGTAGGCTTGGTGGCGAATGCCTGTAATCCCAGTCTTTGGAAGGCAAAGGCAAGAAGATCACTGCTAGTTCGAGGCCAGCTTCAGCTACATAGTGAGGCCTTATCTCAAATAAAAATAAAAAAAAAAAAAGAAAAGAAAAGAAAGGAAAAAGAAAAAGACACTTTTTTCGCTATCTTCTGATCCTGTTATCTTTTTATGGCATCTGACACTATCTTTTTGAGAAAGGGTCTCGCTATGCAGTTCATGCTGGCCTTGAGCTCATTTTGTAGCCTAGGCTGGTCTCGATCTTCCAACGATCCTCCTGCCAAAGCCTCCCGAGTGCTGGGATTACATGCGCCATCCCACTCGGTGACATCTGACACTGTCACTGTCATTATCATTATTACTGTATTTTGTTTGAATCCCCCCCAACTAGAATATAAATTCTGTTATGCCAAGAGTTTGCCATTGTAGCTTTGTAACCTAGGAATATTGTAGCCTCGAGTCGTTCTTGGCAGGCAGTTAGTGCTTAATACGATTAGAGGATTGAATGAATGGATGAATGATAAATGACTAAGTGGCAAATGGAACCAGAAAGAGCTCTGACGTCGGTGCCAAAAAATCAGATTCTAATCCAGCTCATCATTCTCAATTTTTGGCTAATAGCCACACTGCTTTTCTCTCCCTTGAAATTCTACAAAAATCAGCACATGTGACATTATTTCTAGACAGCTCGTTCCCTGCAGGTTTTTTCCTTCCTTTTTCTTCCAATTGTCTAAAAGCAGTTTTAAAAATAAAAGTTAAGGTGGGCATGGTGACCCCATGCCTGTAATTCTGTCTATTCCTGAGAAGCTGAGTCGGGAGAATCCCAAATTCAAGGCCAGCCTGGGCAATTTAGAAGACCCTGTCTAAAAAAAGAAGAAAATGAGGATATAGGTCAGTAGTAGAGCACTTGCCTAATATGCTCCAGACCTTGGGTGCAGTCACCACTACTGCAAAACAAAGAGTAAATAAATAAATAAAAGTTTAAAAATACATGTAGGTTGGGCTGGGGATATGGCTCAGTGGCACAGTGCCTGCCTGGCAAGCACAAGGTGGTGAGTTCGATTCCCAGTGCAAACAAAACAAAACAAAACAAAGCGATATATATAAGTAACCAGGTGTGGCGGCACATGCCTGTAATCCCAGCATTTGGGAGGCTGAGGCAGGAGGATTGCTTCAAGTTTGAGGTCAACCTAAACTACATAGCAAATTCAAGGCCAACCTGGGCTACATAGTGAGATTCTGTCTCAAACAAAGCAAAACAAAAAACAAACAAACAAAAATATATGTAGGAAAGACGAAAGTGAACTTTTTGATGATTTAGGAATGTAGTGTAAGTTTTTCAACTGTTTTCCAAATAAACACACACACAACACTTCGCACAAGCACACATGGTTTAGTAGATAAAGTTGGGAGAAGAGGTGACCATAAAGTACACTGGGAGACCCTCTGGAGAGCCCAGTGCAATGGTGCATGCCGATAGTTCTACAGTAGCTATTAGGAAATCTGAAGTGGGAGGATCAGTTGAGGAGGATCAGGAGTTCATGGCTAGCCTGGGCAATGTTGCGATACCGTTTCTCAATGAAACACAACAAAAACACTAAAAAATAAAAATAAAGAAACACAGCACAATGGTGCTTGCCTAAAATCCCAGTTATTTGGGAGACTGAGGCAGAAGCATCATAAATTCAAGGTCAGCCTGAACTAATTACTTATTATATATATATATATATATATATATATATATATAGTGTGTGTGTGTGTGTCTGTGTGTCTGTGTGTGGCACTGGGCATTGAACTCACAACCTCGCACCTACTCACAACTTCGCACCTGCCAGGCAGGCGTTTAGACCACTAAGCCAAACTCCTGGGCCTATTTTTTTTTTAAGGCAGGGTCACATTATGTAGTTCAGGCTGGCTCTACTCATGTTGTAGCCCAAGCCGGCCTCGAACTCACAATGCTCCACCTACCTCAGCCTCCTGAGTGCTGGGATTAAAGGCGTGCGCCACCATGCCCAGCTTATTTATTTATTATTGTTTTGTTTTGTTTTGTTTTGAGACAGGGTCTTACTCTGCAGTTCAGCCTGGCCTTGAACTCACTTTGTAGCCTATGCTGTCCTTGAACTCTCAACGATCCTTCTGTCTCAGCCTCTCAAGGACTGGGATTACAGGCATGTACCACCACACCTGGCTCAGCTTGGGCAATTTATCAAGACTGTGTCTCAAAATGAAATTGTAAAAGGGCTAGGGTGTAGCTCAGTAGTAGAGTGACCCTGAGTTCAATCCCCAGTACCGGGGGTGAGAATCGAGGCTGAGGTTTGCCCCTGGTGAGAGAACAAACAGCAACTCCTCTGGTGTGAGAAGATTGAACTTGTGAGACCTGGGGTAAGTTAGAGGAAACGAATGTTTTAAAGTTTTGCAGTTGTGTGAACACAAAAATTTAGGATCATATTACCTGAGCTTTACAATCTGATCCAGCAGTCAATCTTTCTCTGGGTAGCCTGAGTTTTTTACCTTTCATAGTGTAGTTAGAGCTGGGCATGGTGGCACACACCTGTAATCCCAGCACTTGGGAGGCTGAGGCAGGAGGATTGTTGCAAGTTCCGACCAGCCTGGGCTACAAAGTGAGTTCAAGGCCAACCTGAACTGCATAGTGAGACCCTGTCTCAAGAAATAGGGCCAGGGATTTAGCTCAGTGGTATAAGTGCCTGCCTTGCAGGTGTGAGGTTGTGAGTTTGATCCCCAATGTCTTAGTTACTTTTCACTGGTTACTGAGACAAAGTAGGCGACGCCCAAAATTAGGGAAGGAAAGGTTTATTTCTTACAGTTCTTGGGGGTTTCAATCCATACTCAGTTGGCTCCAAGGCAGTGTGGTATAGCAGGACAGTCATTCATGGTGGCTGCCAAACAGCAAGGCCAACCAGCAAGAGAGAGAGAGAAAGAGCAAGATGCGCCTTCCTCTTGCCCTTACACTGTATGTAGGCTCCACCCCTGGGCGGATGTAGCACTCACATTGCCAATCCCAGCACTACACAACAAACCAATCACAAAAGCCAGACTCAGCCCCGTTCAGATTACATGAGGGCTTAGGGGGACACAGGATCAAACCCATACACCAAACCAAACCAAACAAAACAAAAAACATAGTGTAGTTAGAATCATCAAGCTGGGCATGGTGGCACACACCTGTGATCCCAGCACTCAGTAAGCAGAGGCAAGAGAATTGCTGTATGAGACCAGCCTAGACTACATAGTGAGTTCAAGGCCAGTCTAAGATACATAGCAAGACCCTGTCTCAAAAAAACAAACATCCTCCGCACCAAAGAAAGAAACATTAAATCCCTAGGCATCATCAAACCCACTCAAATGCCCCACAGTGTGACCATGGGAAGGGTCCAAGTGCAGGGATTAGGAAATCCTGGGTTCAAGTCTCTAGTCTCCCATGAGTTATTCTTCCTCTTCTCTAGAATGGGAATGTAATATGCATGTATTCATCCATTCAAGAAAGGTTTATTAAAATCCTGCTCCAAAATAGACAGAATGGTGTAATACCAGCTACTCAGGAGGCTGAGATATGAGGATCTCGAGTTCGAGGCCAGCCCAAGCAGTTTAGTGAAACCATATCTCAAAACAGAAAACTAAAGAGGGTTGAGTGTGTTGCTCAGTGGTAAAGCACTTGCCTAGCATGCATGAGGCCCTGGGTTCTTCTCTGGTACCACAAAAACAAACATATAATAACCCAGCTCCATCTTGTGAAGTTACTCAACCTCCCTCCATAATAATGAAGGATTATTGAATAAATATTAATTAAAGTGCTTACTATGTGCCAGATGTGTGCAGTTCACAAGAGTGAGACCTCTTCTCTCTTTCTCCCTTTCTCCCTTCCGCCATCCTGCATTCTACTAGAGACAGGATTAAATAAAAAATATCTGATGCCTAGAATACATTAAAAAATTAACGAATGTTCATTTTCTTGTAGGATTTCCCTACATTGTGCATAGCGGTCCTAAGTAAAGATTTTGCCCATCATGGGCTTGACACACAGTATACAGTTGGGCATGGCAAGCTTTAGATGACTGGCTTTAGAAAGACCAGAAAATCAAAACCATTAATACAAAAATTATGTGGCTGGGTGTGGTGGCATATGCCTGTGAACCCAGCACTGGGGAGGATGAGGCAGAAGGTTTGTGAGTTTGAGGCCTGCCTGGGATACATGGTAAGACTGCATTTTTTTTTTTAGATGTATTATTTATTGCGTACTTATTTTGTGCCCAAATCTATGCTAAGCACTTTAAATAAACTTCCCCAATGCAGGAAATGATCCTTTCTTTCTACAAATCAAATGTTCTGGAGTCCTTAAGCATCGCCCCCTACTTCCTATCCAATCCATATTTAAATTCTGCCAGCTTTTTTTGCGGTACCGGGGATTGAACTCACAACCTCATGCCTGCCAGACAGGCGCTCAAGCCACTGAGCCAAACTCCTGGCCCTAGTTTTTTTTGAGGCAGGGTCGCGCTATGTAGCTCAGGCCAGCCTTGTGCTCACATTGTAGCCCAAGCGGGCCTCAAACTCACAACACTCTCCTACCTCAACCTCCTGAGTGCTGGGATTAAAGGCATGCGCCACCACGCCTGGCTTGCCAGCCCTTCCTTTAACTATGTCCAGAATCTGACCACTCCTTACCACCTACTGCCACCAGTTTAGTCAAAAGGGTTCTCATCGCAAACCTGGTAATTATCACTTACCTGCTCTTTTTGCTGTCCAAGTCCCCTGATCTCTGCATGGTAGTCACCAGATCCTTAAAATCTGGTCGCCTCCCTCCTCTGCTCACAATCCTCCAATGGATCGCAGCACACTCAGAGTAAACAACAGTGTGGGCAGCCAGGCCCTACCTAACCTGTGCCCAGCCACCACTCTGCCGTTGTCCCTTCCTGCATAACCACCTCTACTGCCCACTTCTCTCCAACTACTCTGGCCCTTTTACCTTTTCCTACACACATGAGCCCGATCTTGCCTCAGGACTTTTGCACATGCTCCTTTCTCTACCCAGGAAGAGTTCTACCCTCAGATAGCCCCATGCACGGCTCCCTCCTTACACGCAGATCTTTGCTTACAAGTCCTCTTATCACAGGCTTTCCCTGGCCACCCTAAAGTGAAACCGCCCCTCCCCACCCTGACACTCTGCCCGCCGCACGATGTCTCATCCATCTTTGTCACACTTGCCACCATCTGCTGTATTAAATATTTATGGATTTACTGTCCGCCTTCCTCTACCACACACCATGGGGGTGGGGACTGGGTTTTGTTCATGGGCGATCCCAGCACCTGGCACATGAGAGCCACTCGCTGAGTATGGACAGATGCCAACCGAGATCCCACCAGGCAGATAACTGTTCTCTCCATTTCTTTTTTTCAGATGATGCAACTGAGACACTGAGAGGTGCAAGAAGTAGTCCAAGGTCACACAGCCTTAGGCAAGTGGGGGAAGCAAACAATTTAGGCCTCCAACCAATTCTCTTAGCCTCAAAACCATACAGAGTTTGATTTAGGACAGTGGTGGTGAACCTATGGCAATGTACCACCGCGGGCCATTTGTATCACTGAAAACTCTAAAAAGTTCATTGTCACTGATTTTCGAAGAACGGAACTAACTCCAAGGGGTCCCTCTGTTAAGCTCGTGCTGACATAATGTTCTCAAGAAAGATTAGTAAGAAAAACAACAATGAGCCCATTTCTGGCTTTGAGACCTGAATGTAGAATAGTGATTGCTCAAACTGTGCATAGTGGCACACGCCAGTAGCCTCAGCACTCCCGAGCCTGAGGCAGGAAGATCATTGTGAGTTTAAGGCCAGACTGAACTACATAGCAAGAGCTTGTCTCAAACTGGTCATGGTGGCACATGCCTGTAATTGCAGCACTTGGGAGCCCAAGACAGGAGGCTTGCCACAAGTTCAAGATCAGCCTGGGCAAGCCGGGCGTGGTGGTGCACGCCTTTAATCCCAGCACTCGGGAGGCTGAGGTAGGTGGAGCGTTGTGAGTTCGAAGCCGGCTTGGGCTACAACGCGGCGCACGGCCGACCTGAGCTACATGGTGCGACCCTGCCTCAAAAAACCAGGGCCGGGAGTTTGGCTCAGTGGCTTAAGTGCCTGCCCTGGCAGGCGCAAGGCTGTG
>RJWM01045210.1:0-12905 GCA_004363535.1 Dasyprocta punctata | reverse complement strand
AGAGAGATGAATGAAGCAAATGAAAAGGGAGCAATGAGGTCCGAGTGCCAGCTTCTCTTGTTTGTGTAAGTTCCTGTTGCTTTGGTAAAGAAGCCCTAACTATTAAGAATGGCTTGAGGAAAGTATTCATTGAGTAAAGTCAGCCACCAGGTGGGTGATGAGGGGTTGCCAGGGATATTAATCCTGAGGTGCTCACAGAAGATTCTAATCAGCTGAGAAACACAGCAGGCTAACCGCAAGTGCCCAGGGTCCCTGAGATACTCTACTGTCCCTGACGCTTGGCCTTACAGGGGAAAGTACTGCTCTTTATAGGTCACTCAGAGGCAATCAACTGTGAGGACTGATGCAGTCTTCCAAACTCACAAACGATTAACTGATAAGCCAAAATTCCAATTTATTATTTGCCTAACTTGTAAAAACTGGTATTAAAATACAGTGATGATCTGATTTCAATTTTCACAAACTTCTTTCCCAATATTTGAAAAGGACTCGTCTACTATCTATTACACACACGATCTGTATTTTTCTTCTATTCCCTTTCTCCTTCTTTTAAAAGTAATGCTGTCATCTCCATCCATCAAAATTCTACTAATATTTCAAGGCCCATTTCAATAGTCATCACCTCTTCTAGTCTTTTTCTCTTCCTGTTTTACTTTGTAACTCTGAATACATGGCCTGCATCATTTTAATTATTTATGAATGACCAGAAACTTCACCAGCACAATTTGTGATTAATGCAGTCTAAAATTGCATTCACTTGTCTGGTAGCTACTTCATATTTTCATCTCCTATTGAGTTCTAAGTTCAGTTAAAATCTATAATTCTTGAGAATTTAGCCAAGAACATGCTAGAACCTCACTGCAGACTGGTAGTGAGTTCCAGAACTCAATGGCAGTGAGAAGAGGAGTCTGACACTGAACCTGTTGTCAGTCTGTCAAATTAACACTGAATTGATCCCTTCCAATGGCCTGGAAAACAGTTAGCAGTTTATGCAGTGGAATCTTTAAACCCTTGAGTATTTTTTCTACCTTTAATATATTTCTAACAACATTTGAATACATATAGAATCACTTTTTTCACTTAAAAATGCTGGATAAATTAAAATGAGATGGAAATGGCAGCTGGAGTTACTTGGCTCACCACTCTGGTTCATGAGTGCTGCACAAAACGGGTACAGGGGGTGAACCCCAGGCTGGATGTCCGAGAAAGGTGGTAAAGGCAGGATGGACCCTGTGGGACCCAGGAGATGGGTAAGTCAAATAGGAGAGTCACTTTGCTTACTCCTCTTATCTCATCTTTTAGATGAGGGAAAACAGTATATTCTTGCTTTTCTAGGGATTGTGAGGTTCTCTAAAAGGGGAAATATAAAACGTGGGCTACAGTGGACACGATCTATATAAGTTTTCACCAGAGGAAAAGGACCCCGTTGCATGTTTGTCTCCAAGCTCAGGCTGCATTGTAAGCAGAACCTCACCTACTGGAGGCCCCAGAGATAAGTAAGAGAATGAAAGCTGACAGCCAGGAATACAGTCCAAAGCACCAGGGCTTAGAAACCTAAAGACAAAGCTTAGAGTAATGAAGTTAAGGGAGGCCAGTGCATAATTTTCAGCTACCCTGATATGTGATCACTCAGTCGCACGTTATATCTAAACTGCTCCCACCCCTGCCGGTTCCCCCACTCTGGTGTCCAGGCTGTGGTCTGCCTCCTCCTTGTCCACTGCTCCTGCACAGTCTTTTCACCTCTTGATATGGATCTTGATGCACACAGTTCATGCCAGCCTCTTCCCACTTCATAGCTTTTTTCCAGGATTCTCATTCATAGGATTTGATAACTGACTTTCAGCTCTTCATCTTCACTAACTTCTCACAACTCAAAACTCTTCAGTGTTTTCTTGAAACCTTGAAATTAACTTGCCTAGGAACCATGCAGGCATTCCCTGACTGTCCTGTCTGCTGCACCCTCATTTCTCTTGCATCACTTGGAGCTCTGGTCAGAAATGACCTACCATGGTCTGTGGTATGAATGCCCAGCCCTTGGACTGGGGTTAGTGCCTCCGTAACAGAGGCCCCAGAGAGATTGTTGCCCCTTCCAAGTGCGAAGCCACAGGCAGAGCAGAAAGCTGGCCCTCATCAGATACTCACCTGCTGATGCCTTCATCTTGAACTTCTCACCCTTCAGAGCAGTGAAAGTAGATTTCTGCTTATAAGCTACCAAGTTTGTATTTGTTATAGACTAAGATAATCACTGAGCTCTAAAGTCATCACTGTAGTCAATCCTATGGCATTAGCAGGGTTGTTTTCAACTGTAGTAAATGATCCATGATTTGGAATAGAATTATTTAAGTCACAATTAGATACGTAAAGATAGAGCATAGAATGGAATCTAATAGAATAGAAACAGCACAATTCTTGTCTCTCTAGTATGAGTAAATATTGTTTTAAGATATTTTTGTTTTCAGTGTGCATACATTAGGTTATAATAAAATTTTTATTTTACTATACCTTATAAACAAAAGTTTAGCAGCCTCTGGATTAGACCACTATCTTTTCCAGAGCATTCTGAAAAACTATCAAAGATAGAATTTGGGAATGAAGTCATCTAGGTTCAGTCACAGCCAAACACTTGATAATCTGTGCACCAATTACTAAAACTGTGTATAATACTGCATGGGGTATGCTATGTCCCCCCAAGTCCTCATATAATTTTGATGGGGCTGAGTTATTGGTTTGTTATTGGTTTGTTGATTGACAATGTGAGCGCTGTGCCCACCCAGGGGTGGAGCTGACATACAGTGTAAGGGAAGGTGGGTCTTCCACTTTCGCCCCTTACTCTCTCTCTCTTGCCAGCGCGGCTTGCGGCTTGCGGCTTGCGGCTTGCGGCTTGCGGCTTGCGGCCACCATGAACAGCAGGCCCGCCATGCCACGCTATCTTGGAGCCCACTTAAGTATAGACTAAAACTCCTGAGAAACTATAAAAATAAACCTTTCCTTTCCTAATTTTGGGCGTCAGATATTTTGTCTCGACAATGAGCAAAAAGTAACCAAGACAAATACCCTGTATTTCACAGTAAGAATAATTCTATGAGTTGAAGTATTCAAAACCCATAAAATATTACAAGACATCAGTTAGCATCTTTTGGGCTAAGTCCCAGGTTTGCGGTATATAAGTTATATTTTCCTAGATTCATGAGGATCTGAGAAGAACCTAAAACTGTAATGTAGACAGTTTTTTTCTATTTCTTAATACTCTTACCTGTAAAGTAGGTATTAAAAGTAGTGCTTCTTCATGAGCCTATTGTGAAGAGTAAATGAATTAATTTAGTTATTGCCTGATATGAATAAATGTTTTCTAGGTATTATCTACTCTTAAACAATAGAGTCCTTAAATACTCTATTATACAGGTATTAAAATCATGAAAGACATTCATGTGGGTGCATACTGTATATAATAGAGAAATAGAAAGCCCAACAGAATGCTTTACTAAAACTTAATCCCATTTTGACAGCCTGCATTTGTTTAATGTCCTTTCTTTGATTTGCCATTTTAAGTATTTTAAGCCAATTCTTTTAAGGTAACTTTGACTAAATTTTTATATGTGTAATAAATGACTATTATACTTGAATTTTATTTGTAGCCCACAGATATGTGGTGGACACTAAGGTTTCCTATCTATCATCCACTCCCCCTTCTTCTTTCCTACCTTGGTATTATTCAAAAACACATTTTTTTTTGAATTTTAAAGAGGATAAAACAGAATAAAACCAATCAAAACAAACCAGTGTAAGAGATACAGCACTTCAAAACATTATGAAATCAACAATAGTTACCATGCCTTTTGATGTCTTCAAAATAGCTGCAGATAACTTCAGCTATAGTAAAAATAAAACAGAACAGAATAGAATAGAAGCAATAAAAACAAAACAATGAATGCAATAAAGGACCTCAAAACAAACCAATAGTAAATCCAAAATTGCTACCCTAATATATCTTGCTATCTTCGAAATAGCTGCTCCTGTCATTGGATTAGATATAATCAAACAAAACAAAAGAGAATAAAACTTAACCCAACAAAACAATGGAAATGATATAGGTCTTCCAAAACAAGACCATAGGGAATCAACAATGGCTACAACCCTCAGAAGGAAATCTCCCCTAGATGTCACATTGTGTACCACTACTCTCTGAACCTATGATCAGACCACTGGCCCTAGACCTGCAATGTTAGTGAAACAACAAAGCACCACAGGTATCCAATTGCATTTCTCCTCCATAGCTGTCATCACAGCCTGTGTTTCTCTAGATAAGCTGGTCACTTATGGCAGGGTTGGGGGGAGTGGTACTTCTTGTTTGCAGGCACACCAGAAGGGGCTGGGGTCTGCCTGTTCCAGTCTGGTGGTAGCCTGTGCATGGTACTGGTTCCTAGGCAGGGGCTTACTTGCTGCTGTGGCCTAGTTCTCTCTACCCCGCAGTCTTCAGGAGGAGGAAGAATAGGAAGAGGAGAAAGAGAAAGAAGATGCTCAAAGCCCAAGTCAATACCAGCAATATCAGCATTAGGATGGGGCTGTCCAGAAGACTGAAGTGTGGCCTAGTTCTCTCTACCCCGCAGACACTGACTCATGGGGAGAGGCTGGGGTCTAGGTGTTCCAGTCTGGCAGCGGCCTGTGCATGGTGCTGGTTCCCAGATGCCAGAAACATATTTCTGCTGCAAGCAACCCCATGCTTCTGAGAAGCAGCCCTATCCCTCACCTGAGGGTGGTGGTGGTCCTGATTTCTCTAAGTTTCTCAAGCTTTTTCCATGATGTCATAAATACAGAAAATAGCACTTGCACTGTAGTGTGAGGTAAAATAAAGAATCCAGTGTAACTGGAAATGATTGGCCAGATACAGCAGTGAATTCTGGGCAGAAGGAACAAATGGTGCTCCAAGGCCTGAAGGGGTCACTACCTCTGCACTTGTAACTCACACTCAACATAAAGGGGAGCACCTCAGACTAAACCAAAGAGCATGGCTTTTCCATGCCCATAGTTCCCAGCTCAGGCTAGGTCTGTGATCAAGACTGGTCAAAGAGACTGATGAGAAGGATTCCAACACTGTTGCACCTTTCTCTCTCTTCCTCAATGAAGAAGAAGCAGGAGGAGAAGGAAAGGCAAAGGGAGAGGAAGAAGGAGATGGAAAGGGCCAAGGGGAGGGGAAGGGGGAGAGAGAGGAAGAGGAGGAAGAATAGGAAGAGGAGAAAGAGAAAGAAGATGCTCAAAGCCCAAGTCAATACCAGCAATATCAGCATTAGGATGGGGCTGTCCAGGTGGCAGAGTGATCTGCTGAATCAACCAGCCTTGAAACATACGTACCTTCTTCTAGAGTCTCTGTTAAAGGGATAATAAATGTCTTTATTAAGTCATTTGAGTGAGTTTCAGTTTCATTCAGCTTAAAGTTTTGTAACTGACTGAATGTCTTGTTCTATTTTATAGGTTTTCCAGCACTACAATTCACAGAATTATTCTGTACTGTGACATATAAAATATTACACACAACTTTAGTAATTGGTGTTATGAACTACAAAATACAGATAATCACAAATTCTCAAATTTGAGATTTTAGGTTTTTCTTGGGTCCTCATTGCCCTTTCCCTGACAAAAGACTGCCACCAACTAAAACTGCTCCACCCATACCTCATTGAGATTTTTCTGCATTTTGTGGAAATCAATGCACTTCCAAGATAATTTCAAAGTGTGAGATGCCTGGAAGTCAAATGACACCCTTCTGCGTAATTGCTTTTTTAAAAATTGTAGCCCATGGGGAACTCTGGAGTAGCAATTTTGTACTTGTTGTAAAAGATTTAAGTTCACAGAACTCAATAATTGTGTGGCCATATGATCTCTATACCTACACAATGGCCCATGACTGAATGTGCTGGCTCTGATGATATGACCAACTTGAAGGTGTCAAAACTATACAGCTGCTGCAGATGAGAAAAGTCCGGACAAGGCACCGAAAGAGCATCTTTGTACGTTGGCCATTACGCTCCTATCTCACTGAAGTTTGCATAGCCTTATCTTGCCAATATATTGGCAGAAATGGAAGATGGAGCCAGGATGCGGGCAGCCTGAAATTCTCAAGTGTTCTGTAACACCACCATTGCAGAGGATGGGCGATGGGTTCCAGTTCCTGCACACGCCTCAGCAGGTGAGTGCCCACCAGAGGAAGGAGTAGACTTAGTCTAAGCTCCAGCTAGTGGTTGGAAGAGTAGCAGAGTGGTTTTGAAGATTCCCAGCCACAAAGCAGGGTACAAACTGTCCCCACAATTGTAGGCAGCTGTGTGTGACAAGGAGGGCTAGCACACCTTCAGCTCTGTAATCACTGGAATGAAACGCTGCCCTGTTCTCTGGCACCTGAATTCATCTAGAAGCAGCACACCTAGATGTGAGTGGCTATTTGTTTATTTTATTAAAAAATAACACAAAAATTTATTGACAAATAAGAAAATACAGTTATTAACTATGTATCTTTATCTTCATAGTAGTTACTCAGAGTACGATATACACACCAAAGATTCTTTTAAAAAAGAAACAGATAACACAAATCTTTCTTTTCAATGAACTATGATAAACTAGTAGTATAAATTAGGATATATATTGAAATATTTTTGAAGCAATGGAATTTGTAATATGGGCAAGTATATGAACTTCTCCCTGTTTCTTATTTATCTCCCTTCTATTCATTTTAGTTGCTCATTTTTTATTGCTTTTATTTTGAAGGGTCTAATTTTTTTAGTTCTTTATATGTTCTTGATGTTAGTCCTCCATCTGAGGAGTAGCTGGCAAAATTTTTTCCCCGTTCTGTAGATTGTCTCTTTATTCTGTTGTTTTATTTACTGTGCAGAAGTTTCTTAATTTGATACAATTCCATTTGTTGATTCTTGGTACTACTTCTTGTGCCACTGGTATTCTGTTCAAAATGTCCTTGCCTACACCTATGTTTTCAAGAGTTGTGCTTATTTTATCTGTTAGCAGATTAACTGTTTCTGTTTTAACATTTAAATCTTTGACCAATTTTGATTTCAGTTTAGTACATGGTGAAATACATGGGTCTAGACTCAATCTTCTGCATGTGGATATCCAGTTTTCCCAGCACCATTTATTAAAGTAGGTATCTTTCTCCCAAACTATGGCACCGGAGCCTTGTGCTCTGTGGCCTGTGAGGATGGCCATGTGTTCCCTGATGTACTTTGTTGGGTTGATCTAGGACGCTGGGCTGGGCAGAGCTTGTATCCTCCCTGCAGCTAGCAGGGGCACAACCCTGGAGGGGGTCATCAGGGCCTTGAACCTGTCTGAGTGGAGTTCAAAACCTCCGCCACCGAGGTGGCTAGCAGGGATGCACCCCTGGAGTGTGGCTCTGGGGTCTTGCACCTGGCTGGGTGGAGTTCAGAACCTCCTGGACCCAGGTTGCTAGCAGGGACACACCCCCAGTGTGTCACCGGGACCTAGCACCTGGCTGGGTGGAGTTCAGAACTTCTGGGATCCAGGCAGCTACATGGATTGCGCCCCCAGAATGTGGCACTGCCAGGACCTTGTGTCTGCCTGGGAGGAGTTCAGAGCCTCTGGAGCCTCTAGTTACTCTTATACCAGACCTCTTAGAGTCATTTTGGAGCTGTTGGATCCATTTATCATCTCCCTTGTTTTTAAGGTATCTCTCATTAATTGGCCATTGATGTCAGCCCTGTCATCTAGGTCTGACACTCTATGCTCTCCATACTTTCAATCATGATTTTAATCTACTGGATTTCTAATTGGCAGTTCTTTATGGTCTCCTCTTTTTTCTACGCTAAAAACTCATTTTGCGTTTCTTTCTTTGGTTTCACTAGCTGTTTATTAGTGTCTTCTCTAGACTCACTGATCACTTGTCTCATTAGGCAATTAGTATTATGTTCTTTAAAATCACCAAGCACCTTGTAGAACTGTTTTACTTCCACTGGTGACTTTCAGACCAGTCTTCTGTGTAGCTTATGCTTTCCTCCCCCTCAAAACCCCCCTGTTCCAATTTTGGAGAAGTTGAGAGGCTTTGGAGGCATTTTGTTACCTCATCTTTTCATGTTTATGTTCAACTGTTTGTTGGTTTGTTTGCTTGCTTGCTGTGCTGACATTTGCAAATTTTTGGGCACAGTTCCCCTTATTTCAACAACCATAAGAGCAACAAAGGAGATAAGGATTTTAATAGATGGAAATTTAGGTAGTAGACCTCTTATGGGATTATTTCTTATTAGGGAACCTAGACCTAGAATTATTCTGTTGTTTGCCAGCATTCTTTGCTAGGCCATAGAGTCCTTGGTTATTTATCTGGAGCAAATATACTGTTGGTGTTAAGGGAAATAGACTGTATGCATACTTGGCTGTAAACTAAGAGGAGAAGTCTTCTAGGCGTATTGTGTGGCTGATGTCAAAATGTCTCTTTACCCGATACCTTGAAGGCCCACTGATGGAAACAATGATAGCAGCAAATTGGTTGCCTCTATGGACAATTTGACTCCCTGAAAATGGTAACATTGGCCCCTTTGGGCAAAATACCTGCATTCTTAAATTTATTACAGTGAGTATCTTGGATAGACTAAACTTTAGATGAAATGAGAATCTCTCAAAAGAATTATGACCTAGCCAGGCATGGTGACTCCCACCTGTAATCCCAGCACTCTGGGAAGCTGAAGCAAGAAGTATGGTAAGTTGGAGCCCAGTCTAGGCAATTTAGCAATGTAGTGAGTCCCTGCATCAAAATAAAAGCAAAGAGAAGGACAAGGGATGTACCTCAGTGCTAAGGTCTTGGGCTCAATCCTTAATAACACGCACACACACAATGTGTCACCATTTTTATCCCCTAACTTATGAATTGAAATACACATATTATAAGTGTGTGTAATGGATATATGCAGCTATATAGCAAAGTATACAGTATTTTTATTTTCCATTTACTTGAGGTGGAATGATATATAACAAACTTTATACAGTAGTACCACAGTTAATGAGCTTAATTTGTTCTACACTTTTGGAGCTTAATTTGTTCCACACTCAAATGGCCAAGTTTGAGTTTGTGTAGGAAAGATGACCATTGTCATGTCTGTCATCTGAGGCAGAGTTTGCAAACAAAAACAAAATTTTGCAAATGATACTGTTTGTGAATCAAATTGTTTGCAAACAAAAGCATTCATGAACTGAACTACCGCTGTACATTTAAAGTATACAGTTTGTTAATTTTGACCTACAGTCACCTCTCCATCTTTTGGCTAAGATCAAGTGAAGTTTTAACCTACATACAGACTTGTGACATTGTCATGCAATGCAATGAGAAACATCAGACGAATATAATAAACATTCTACAAAAAATAAAAACTGCATATACACTTTAGATGGCAAGACCAAGACAAAGAAATGCTGAGGAATTATTTCTGGTTAAAAGAGACCAATCGGATATCAGAGATAAATGTCCCTGGATTGGATCTGAAATGAACAGAAAAATAAGCTATAAAAACATTATTGGAAGTCTGGGTAAGATGGGTACACCTATAATGCCAGCACTCTGGAGCCTGAGGCAGGAAGATCACTGTGAGTTTGGGGGATTTTTATGTTTGTTTTGTTTTGTTTTGTTTCATTTTGCTTTGTTTTGTTTTGTTTTGAAGATGGGTTTTGCTATGTAGTTCAGGCTAGCTTTGAATTTACCATGCAGCCCAGACTGGCATCAAACTGATGGCAATCCTCCCACCTCAGCCTCCTGTGTGCTGCGATTGCAGACGTGCACCGTCGTGCCCAGAAATCACCGTGAGTTTGAGGCCAGTCTGTGGGCTAGCTGCAGAAATTTAAACATAGACTTGAGATTATATTACACAATTGCAAAGATATGGTTCTTAACTTTGATAATTACTACTAAATTGTATAAAAGAATGTCTTAGTTCTTAGAAAATACACATTGAATTATGTCCAATCTACTTTTAAATGTTTCACTGAGAAAAGTGTGAATGAATAACTGCTGAATCTAGAAGAATGGTACGAATTATCTTTGCAACTGATGTTTAAAATGACATCAAAATAAGAAGCTTTCCTCTACTTCCTAAAAGAAAAGGTTTAAGCATACATGGGATTGGTCTGATTTAGACACAGGAGACATTTACTCCTAGAAGTGCCCATCCCTGGATCCAGCAATACTTATAGTGTGGTTGTGATTTGGAAAACAGTTGGTAACCCTTGGAAAATAGGAACAAATGGTTGAAGGTGTCATGAGTGTCTGCACAGGGGTTTAGACCGCCTGCAGTAGGGGGCGGTCAGTCTGCGCAAACACTTTCATCTGTGGCACCTCAAGGCAGTTAAGACTTCAGGGACTTCTCTACCAGGATGGACCTTCTTTGAACTCAGTCATCTCCCAGATTTCTTGGACAATGTGAGACCAAAAATATAAAAAGGAGACAGAAAGGTTCTTGGTGTGTGCATATTCAAACTAGAAATTAGGAAAATATGAAATGTGATAGCATTTGTGCTGTGGGTTAATGACGTAATGTTAATTATAATTCCTTTGCTTCACATGCTCCTGCACAACAATTGTGTCAAACTCTGCAGTGCTAAGAGAAAATAGTACAATTGAATCAGCCCTAACAAATGGGAAAAGTGCAACTGCAAAAGTTATGCGGTAGATTTTTCCTATATGTGTTCTTGAAAATTTATGAGTAAGTTGAACTTTTAAATTTGAAATCATATTTTCATGGTAGTATGAAGACATTTAAAAAGAACATTATAGGATAACATTTTGAAATGCTTAGAAATGGAAACTTTTTATTGTTGTAATCCAAATTTACAGTCTTGGAAAAGAATCATGTTTTGCTTAGAGTGCAATATTCTTGCAATATTAGATACTTAGGTAGAGGCCAGTGGTAAATCATGTAAGCTTGGGAACAGAAATTTTGTTTTACAGTAGTGGTCAACATGAAAGGAAATAAATGTGAGTATAGCTATTGAAATAATTTGTCATTAAGACTGGCGAATTTTTACTAGTTATTTAATCTGTTTCATGTATTGATCAAGGCTGCTTAGTTATAAGTGAGAGAGATTTAAAGAAACTAATTTAAGCAATAAATGGAGGTTTATTGGCTCATATAATTGGAAAGTGTAGAGGTAGTACTAGTTTTCAAGCATGGTTAAACTCAGAAGCAGAAATATTTCCCATGTACCTATTCATTATCTGTCATTTCTCTACTTGTCCCTGTATT
This sequence comes from Dasyprocta punctata, assembly GCA_004363535.1. Lineage (NCBI taxonomy): Eukaryota > Metazoa > Chordata > Mammalia > Rodentia > Dasyproctidae > Dasyprocta > Dasyprocta punctata. The sequence continues at coordinate 1,662 of RJWM01045210.1, read as the reverse complement.
TCTCCTGGTTGCATTTCGCACAAATAGACTTCTCCTCAAGGTCTGGGCAGTCAACCAAAAACAGACAGAATAAGTCTCCAATCTACTGTATCAGCAATGCCAGAGGGGAATACTTTGGTCCAAACTTGGGTCAAGGCAAATGCCTGATTGGAAGAATGAAAGACATGTGATTTACAACCCTACTGGAATCCTGGCCCAGAAGAGGAGAAACAGCAGGATATTAGAAGATACAGTTCACCTAAAGAACTCAAAGAAGATAAAAGTAAAAAGGTAGTAGACAGACAAAAGCTGTAATTGACCTTTATACTTTATAGAGACATGGCATTATAATGCCAGCGGACCTAAGCATAGGTAAGTATACATCAAAAGCTTCTTAAGGCTAACCTGAAACAAATGCATAAAGATGCATGATATTAGATTTAAAGAAAACACGGTTTATTAGTGCTAAGCTGTTTTAAATCTATTCGTGTTTGGTTAAAAAAATCTTATTTTATTCATGAAATGATTTTGCATTTATTTTTATGGACCTGTATTGAGAGAGAAAGGTAAATTTAAAACATTATATATTTACAAGACAATGTGACTAGCCAGCTTTCCCACTGAAATAAACAATACCTGACTTACCTGACATGTATAACACAAGGGAGGAAAGGTCTAATTTGATTCTTTTTTTTTTTTTTTTTTTTTTTTTTGCGGCGCCGGGGATTGAACTCACAACCTCGCCCCTGCCAGGGCAGGCGCTTAAGGCACTGAGCCAAACTCCCGGCCCTGGCATTTTGAGGCAGGGTCGCACTATGTAGCTCAGGCTGGCCTTGCGCTCGCGTTGTAGCCCAAGCCGGCCACGAACTCACAACGCTCTGCCTACCTCAGCCTCCTGAGTGCTGGGATTAAAGGCGTGCGCCGCCACGCCCGGCTTGATTCATTTTTGAAGAGGATTCTTTCCATAGTTCACTAGCTCCAACGCAAAACTATCATAGCTTGAGTGTTTAGTTTAGCAAGGCTGCTTATTTCATGGTGGTTGGAAAACAAGGCACAGGAACAATGGCAGAGAGGAAGGGTCAAGGGACCCAACATAGTGCCCAAAGTTATACCCACTTAATCACCAGACACCCCCGACATATGCTCCACTGATCCCTTGGGCAGCTCTCAACCCAATCAAGTTGACACAATCATTTAACTGTCACAACCTTGTCGTCCAAACACATCTTAAATCATAACTGAATTCCCAAATAAACCAGAGGTCTTAATTCTACCTAACATGGTACGCCTATCTTCCATGCAATGATAACTGCAATAATCCTTTACCCAAAGTCTCAAATGTTCTAAAAGTTCTCAGAAGTCCCTGTCCAATTCTCTTCTGCAATTCAGGGCAAACTTCTATCTGTGAACTACTGTAAAAGTCAAAAATAAATTACAAATCCCACAGAACAATGGCATAGAGTAAACACTGCCATTCTAAGAGCGAGAAATAGGAGGAGAGAAAAGAATCAAGTCAAACCAAGACTGAATTCAGCAGAGCAAAAATTAATTCCTATAGCTATAGCTCCAAATATGTCATTCAGGGCACACCATGGTAAACGTGAGTTCCGGAGGGCTCAGGCAGCCCCAGCCCTGTGACTTTCCTAGTTACAGCCCACATGCACTTTCTCATAGGCTGGCTCC